>JAJMIG010000047.1:0-66795 GCA_030583365.1 Sugiyamaella japonica
GGTGCGGGAGGGGCATCCCTGGTGTGCTGGCTGGGCAGATACAGTCGAAGGCTACTACAACGATGTAACGTTCGTGAACTTCAGTGCTTTACAATCGCTGTAGTAACAGTTCTGACCCTCGTCGTATCAGGCAGATGCTGCCGAGTGCTGCGACAACATGGTGACTGTTTGTGAACTTCAGCACTTTATACTCGCTGTAGTAACTCTTCTGAACCTCGTTGTACTATCGAATACAGCCGGATGCTACTACAGCCATGTCTAATACTAAGAACGTCCGTGAACTTCAGTGCGTTATACTCAGTGCGTTATACTCAGTGCGTTATACTCAGGCTTTATACTCGCTGTATTACTGAGGTTCCATTATTCGTGCGGTTCAGTTAGTCGTGCTTTGGCATTTATTACAGAGTACATCAGCAGCTTCATGAGTATCTAATTTCCAATATCTATCCAACTGTGTGAGAGGGTCTATTAATTACATTGTGACTATGAGATCGCCGTCATATGAGCCCTAACAGGCAGTGTCAACATTAGACGATCAGCATGGATTCAAGTTCAGTCTCAACTGCTCAATATCTCCGCCGTGCTACCTGTTCAAGCATTTTCTCTTTTGTATAGAATGTGGACGGCCTCTAGAGTTTTGTAATGTCAAATCCTCAGTCACTGGATAACGGGAATGTTGGAAGTGCTGACAACCATCATATAATCTCTTCCTTCCTATTATATAATACTATATATAATACTATATTAATCCATTAACACTGTCGACCTGCCAATCTATTTGCACTTCTTATTAGCTGAATCACTAGCCAATGTCATAAAACCCTTGCTTCAAAACCTTTCTAATCAAATGCTTGCCGACTGAAATTTCACCATAGTCGACTCGCGTATCTGAACATCACCCGTATTCCCATCTAACCCTGCAGCTGCTGAGAACCCTGACGCCCATCTTCCAACAATGGTGTCTGGCATACGTGCTTATGTACACTGCCGCAACCGATAAGAACATAAGAATGGCCTGCTAAACTATCGATATTTGCCCTCGATATCATTAGCTACGCACATCCAGTTAGCCAGGCGCACGCACAACCACGCAGCACCGGAGCTGGTGGCAGTTTTGATTCCAAACAGACGATCGGCCAAACTTTCTTGGCACCCGATAAGTCTCTTTTTTTTTCCTCGCTTCTCCTGACTCTTTATTCATACATGAGCCTGGTTCTCTCTCAGCACAAGTTCGCAACTTCACACAACCAGTATGGCCTGGGACCAACTATGGGTACGCACCGACGGGCCCCGGGGCCCGGGGCCCGGGGGCTCTGCCTCCGGCCGTGCGGTCAGATACTAACGGGCGCGAGTGTAGATTGATAAACCGCATGTGGCGTATGCGCTGGTGGGGTGGTTCGTGACGGTGTTCTCGCTGATTTCGCTGTTTGTGAAGGAGAAGCTGTATATTGGCGAGGCGACGGTGGCGGCGATTTTCGGGCTCGTGGTGGGCCCGCACTGCCTGAACTGGTTCTCGCCCACGACGTGGGGCAACTCGGACTACATCACGATTGAGGTGTCGCGGGTGGTGCTGGTGGTGCAGATCTTCGCGGTGGCGGTGGAGCTGCCCAAGAAGTATATGCTCAAGCACTGGCTGTCGGTGTTCATTCTGCTGATCCCCGTCATGACGTTTGGCTGGCTCATCTCGAGCGTGTTTATTTGGAAGCTGATTCCCACGCTGAGCTGGATCCAGGGCCTGGCCATTGCCGCGTGCGTCACCGCCACGGACCCCGTGCTGGCGTCGGCGGTGGTTGGTAAAGGCAAGTTTGCCAAACGAGTGCCGGGGCATTTGAGAAACATCCTGTCGGCCGAGTCGGGGTGCAACGACGGCATGGCGTTCCCGTTTGCATACCTGGCCATCAATATTATCAAGCATACGGGCCATCCTCGCGAAATCGCCTTTGACTTTATCGTCATCACCGTTCTGTACGAATGTGTGTTTGGCTGTGTACTGGGAGCCATTATCGGATATGTTGGGCGGCATGCAATTAAATTTGCAGAAAAGAAAAACCTCATTGATCGAGAATCGTTTCTGGTGTTTTACTTTGTTCTCGCCTTGTTCTGTACTGGCGTGGGCAGTATAATCGGAGTCGACGACCTGCTGGTAGCGTTTGCAGCGGGCACTGCTTTTTCGTGGGATGGCTGGTTTGCCAGGAAAACCGAGGAGTCGCATGTGTCCAACGTCATTGATTTGTTATTGAATATGGCGTATTTTGTGTACTTTGGGGCCATTGTTCCTTGGGAAAACTTCAACAATGCCGACCTGGGCATCAAGGCCTGGAAACTGGTGATTTTGGCTATTCTCCTGCTGCTTTTCCGCCGGCTGCCAATTGTACTGGCAATGAAACCTTTTACTCCAGATATCCGCACCTGGAGAGAAGCGCTGTTCTGTGGCCATTTCGGTCCCATTGGCGTCGGGGCCATTTTCATTAGCATTCTTGTGCGAGCCGAGCTCGAGCACGGCGAGCCCACTCCACTTGTCCATATCCCACCCGAGGGGAGTCCTAATTTCTATGCCATTGCCACTATCTGGCCCGTGACGACGTTTCTAGTCATTTGTTCCATTGTTGTCCACGGTTCATCGATTGCTGTATTCACTCTTGGCAAGCGACTCAACAATATGACAATCACAATGTCATATACCACGGGTGGGAACAATCAGTCGTGGTTATCACGTCTTCCCCGTATCGAAGGTGGAAGGACGTTATCCCTTCATAAAGTGGATACTGATGAACCAGGAAGATTCAAATATGGCACTACCGCTAAGCCGGCTGGAGGTATGAAACGACGTAAAAAGGGCGGTAAAGACAAGCGAACTGAACCTCCTGAAAATCTTCCTATAGATCTTTCAGCAGGTAAAGACGTGTCTGACGCGGCGGCCCGAGATCCTCGTGAAGCGACTGCCGAGGAGAAAATCAACGAGGATGGCATTAATGCATATGCTGAGGGCGATGATATCTTTATTGAAGATAACGAAGGAGAAGTGATTGCCACAGTGAATAGTAAAAAGGGCAGTACCGAGTCGGATGAGACTGCCGCGACTCAGCCACAACAACAAGAACAACAAGAAGCAACCAAACCATTGCCAAAGAATAGTGAAGACGCAGTTAGTCCAACAACGACAACAGAGCCATCAAAGGTTCATGAAGTCGACGACGATGAGAAACATAACCATCGTCGTCATGCTTCACCGTTTGGAAGAAGACGACAATCACAATCGTCATCTCCAGAACCAAGAATAAGACCTCGGAGTCGGAGCCATGGGTCTGCTTCTCAGGCTGGACACAAGGTCACTGCATATCAACTCGACGATGATATCATTGTTGAAAATGAAGATGGCGAAATCATTCGCCGGTATAAGATTAACCGCCGACCTGCAGCAGAAGAGCTAATTGACGACAGTCAGCCCCGAAGTCGCCAGGGCTCAATTATCGGAAGGACATTGACCAAAGTGGGATTTTCAAAGTTCCTTCATGGTCATGGCCATAATCCTCATTCGCCTTCTCCCTCTTCTCACGATGTCGAGAAACAGATGGATGATATAATGCCTGTGGAAACAGGTCATGACCATCATGGAACCAAATTCCCATTTGATGACGATACGATTCGTGAGCATCTTAAGAACCTTCTTCACACTGGCGACTTGCCGCCCAACTCTTCTGCTGAAAATAGTAGTCGCAACACGGACCTAGACGACAGCAACCGTGAAGGACTTGGAAGGGCTCGACGACACCACGAGGTTGGAAATTCAGATAATGACCGGTCTCCGTCGCCCAATACTCCAGTCGCTAACTCGTCTCTTGCAAAGAACGCACTTCCTCGCAACTTTCTTGGTCGTCGTCACGATGTAGATGACGACGATGACGACGATGATGAAATCCATCGTAAGGTGGTTGCTTCACATAGAGGCGACGACGAAGAAGAGACCGCTGTTGAAAGAAAGCGTCGTCTAGCGGCTCTTGGTTTGCTGGCAAGTGATGTGGACGATGACGAGGATGAGGAAGATGGTATATATAGACGACGGACATCTAGGCTGTCACCTGCTCCTAGAGCTATTCGCGAAGAGGATGAGGATGAACAAGAGTCGAACGAAGAGTCCAATGATAGCAATCACGGGGCGTCGACGTCTGAGCCGAAAATTCAATGGCGGGATGACGTGAAAAGGGGCCGAACTAGAAAGTAAGGCTAGTAAGTAGCCATGTGTACTATTTAAGTTGTTATTTCAAAGGCATTTTTTGTAATCTATGAATGGCTTCGCAAAGTCTGATTCGGTCCGACTCGCTCAACTTGCTGATGATAATCTTAGAATATCAATTAATAAATATATATATGGATTAATTTACAGTAGTGAATGCTCTCTTTTTCAATTGCCGCTCTTGTTCGGCCTGATATTCCTTGTCATCGACAAACTCCTTTGTATGATACGTTTCCCAGTTCTGTTTGATATACTTTAATCCAGCAATATTGTAACCCATCTGGTCTCTGGATTTATCCAGAGCTGAGATGAGATTATTGCGCAGTGACTCTAAATTGGCTCTCATGACATTATTCGAAACAATCTGTTTATGATAACTGCCAAGCGCAAAGAAGAGAACCCTACACAGCAAGGGAATATTCCACTGCTTCAAGGCCCAAATCTCAACAAATCTAAATAGAGAAATGACCTTGTCAAAGGGAAAAACAAGCAAAGCATCCTCGAGCTGGCTGGGCTTAATGCGTTGTAAAACATCCATCACATACCTTTCCGCAGACACATCCAGAGTTTTCAGAATGACATTACGCACTGGTGGCACAGCTTTGGGGTTCCGTTTCAAATTGGCCTGGTGTTCCTCCTGTTGACCAAGATCCTCAATACCAATATCAAGGGCTTCCATGAGCTTTTCACCGGCTTTCAGAGTCTCGATAGTTTGTTTACCAGCCCTTTCCACTTCATTGAGCTCTTCTTCGTCTTCTCCGCCCTCAACACGAGGTTTCTCGTCATCCTCCAAGCTGCTAGTCAAAGTAGCTTCATATAATTCTTCCAGTTCCTTTTCCCTCTCTTCTTCAAGGAACAAAGGCTCATCGGTCAACTCCCAAGTTCTAATGCTTTTGTCGTGAGAGCCGGAAATAATAAAACTGGCATCATTGGCTATAGCCAGAGTCCAAACTTCAGACTTGTGGCCAACCAGTTTTTGGATATTCTCGAATTTATCGCCATCCCAGTACTTTATAGTCTTGTCCTTTGAGGCAGAAAAGAAGTTATGCGTGCCTGGTTCAAATACGACCTTCATGATACTATCCTGGTGACCGAAAATAGACTTGTGACAATCACCGAAATCCAGACCCCATATTTTGATATTCTTATCTGCTGAACAAGTCACCAAGATTTTAGAGTCATGAGAGATATCAAGGGAGAGAACGGGTAGCTTGTGACCGTAGAGGTTGAGGAAAAACTTTAGCGTGTCGGTAAAGAACACCTTGACGGTGTTATCAAGTAAAGAACAAGCGACCAGCTTGAAGTCGGGTGATAATTTAACTGCTAATATATCATCTGTCAACTCTAATGTCTTTGTATGCTTGAGTCTCAGTCGATTAAACGTAAGACTGGTTCCAGGAACTTCTTCCTGAACAACACGGAATTCCCAGAATTTCACTGTTTTGTCAGCACTGGCCGTCACCAACGTCTTACCATCTGCACTAACATCCAGAGACCAAATGGCGCCAGAATGAGCTTCAGGAATTTCTTCCTGGACCGAAGAACTGGCAATGTCGTATAACGTCAACGTGCCTTCTTTTGTTCCGGTAATGACCAAAGCATCACCCGGTAAAAAGCTTGTGCAGAGAATGTATCCACAATCAAGGAAACTTCGCAAGCAATTGTTGGTTTTGATATTCCATAGTTTGAGTGAGCCGTTGGACGAACTGACTACCATTTTATTATCAGAACTGATTGCTAGTGCCCGAATATCTGACCGGTGACCTGCTAGTTCAATGCCATAGCTGCGTGTATACTCGGCTGGACCACTGGATTTCTTGACGCTACTATCAGTATCGGATGCAACAGAATAGTACTCGATGGAATTGTTGGACAGATTGACCACCAGATCCAGACTATTTGATTTACTGGAAGTACTGGTGCTGGACTTTAAGAGCCTCTGGTCGACCCAGTCGAAATTCCGTACCTTTGATGTCGTCCGAATGATTGTGAATGGGATATATTTTTCAATGATATTGTCTTCATTAATAGCTGGATCGGGGTCGAGACCCTTGTCCTTTCGTCGCTTCTGCTTACGAGCGACGGATTTCTTGATTTCTTGTGATGACCGTTTTCTCCACACTTCGACAGACTTGTCAGCATTTGAAATGGCGAAAAACCGGCCATTGGAATGAAACTTCAATCCCAGTCCACGATCGGGACTCTGTTTAAGCAGACTGCCAATCTCCACAACCTTGGCGCCATCTTCGGCCGCCAATCGAACGGACCAGAATTTAATGTCCTTAGTCGCTCCTGAAGTCACAACAGTGATGATACGATGTGACGCATTTCCGAGCTGCTCGTCATCTTCAGCAACTGGCTGTTGCTGCTCCTGGTGCTGCTCATCTTCATGCTCTAATATTCCCATGGACCAGCATTCGCCTCGATGAGCTACATGTGTCTCAATACAATGCTGGATATCCAAACTCCATAATTTAATCATCCCATCTTTACTAGTACTCAGTAAATACGGCTCGTCAGCTCCTTGACCGCCGCCAACAAACTCCACACTTGTAATCTGGTCCCGATGGCTTCTCAGCCTGTACAGACCCACTTCACCAACCAAATCCCACACAACAATATTCGAATCTCTAGACCCACTGGCTAGTCTGGTGCCGGAGTTATCAAACTTCAAGCTCGTGATGGCCGACTTATGGCCATTAAACGTCACCAGGACCGTTTTCGTCTGAACATCCCAGATCCGGATCGATCCGTCACTATACCCGGCCGCAATGATCTGGTGACTCGGATCAATCGACACCTGGCTGACCTCTAAAGATTGAAGTGTTTCCTTGGACTCGCCAAGTCGTCCTACCAAAGCACTAGTCTTGATATCCCACAACAGCACATCTTCGAGACCACCAACTACAGCCAGCCCAGACGAGCTTGAATTCGATGGCAGCCACGCGATGTTACTATTGGATGAGATCACACCAAAAGATGCTAATGCCTCGAAACGAGAGTATGTCTTTACCATTACAGAGCCAGCAGTGGATTTGAGGGATCACAAATATATTTTTCAAGATTTACCTTTTACTGTCTATGCACATGAGCATCAATTTTTCAGTCAGCCGTGCGGGAAGGCCCTGCATGGTCAGGGGGTGGGCCCGGGTGCTGCCTCCGGCGGCCGGGCGCTGCCCGGACCCGTTGTGCTCGCTTCGCGAGCGAGCGCAGGCCGTCCCCACGCGGCGTACGAGGGTGGCCCCGGCCCTCGAGCGCAGCTCGAGCAACCAGGTCTGGGCGGAGCCCAGCCGCCGGAGGCAGCGCCGGGGCCCTTCATGGTCAGGGGGGACCCTGGCGCTGCCTCCGGCGGCCGGGCGCTGCCCGGACCCGTTGTGCTCGCTTCGCGAGCAAGCGCAGGCCGTGCCCAGGCGGTGTACGAGGGTGGCCCCCGCCCTCGAGCGCAGCTCGAGCAACCAGGTCTGGGCGGAGCCCAGCCGCCGGAGGCAGCGCCAGGGGGCATACTTATTCGCTTAAACGGCACAGCTATCTCCGACATCGCTTCTCGATCTGGCATCCAGTTCTATGAATCTTCAGCTATGACAGATCGTATCAGGGTGGCCTATTTGGGCCCTGCGGGAACGTATACTCACCAGGTAAGCGCTGCTGCCGCAGTGAGATGACACAGATGGCCCACTAACGAGTTGTAGGCCGCCATACAGAAGTTTCCACACGATACACATGTGCCAGTTAGCACGATTCCAGGTACGTAGGACAGTTTTCCCTGCGTGATCCAAAGCTAACCCGTTGTCCAGACTGCTTCACAAGCTTGAAAAATGCTCAAGTGGACGTGGCTGTTGTGCCGATAGAAAACTCGACTAATGGGTCGGTAGTATTCACATTAGATCAGTTGCGCGATCTATATCATAACCCCGAAGCAGCGAGCCCGGCGGAGGACTTTAATGTCGTGGATGAGGTCTTTGTGAGCATAAACCATTGTCTGTTGACAACTGGAGCCAAAGACCTATCTCAAGTGGAACGGGTGTATAGTCATCCTCAAGTATGGGGCCAATGCGATAAGTGGTATGATTCTCATCTAAAGGGTGTTGAAAGAATAGATACGAGTTCTACCAGTAGAGCGGTTCAACTCATCAAAGATGATCCAACAAGCGCAGCAATTGCCAGCAGTGCAGCTGGGGTGGCTCATGGTGTACCAGTAGCGGTTGGAAACATTTCGAATAATGACAGCAACACAACCAGGTTTCTAGTTCTCAGTCGGTCGTCACCGCCATCGCCATCACCCAGCTGTAGCGAGACATCCTACGGAACCTTGTTATCATTTGTCATTGAACATCGCCAACCAGGCGCGCTTTGTAACGCGCTGAATGCATTTTCTCAAGAAAATATCAATCTCACTTCAATCACATCTCGTCCTTCAGGGCGTGGCAATTGGACATATGTATTTTTTATAGAATTCGATGGTCACTATCAGGACCAGCATGTGAAGAGGGTAGTCAGGCAGCTTGGCGAGTACTGTAGCGAGCTTCATGTCATGGGTTCGTTTCCTCGAAAAGGAGATAAATCCTCTAGTTAAGCATTGTATATAAGAGCATAATAGACGAACATTAAATGTCGTTCATAATAATACGTCGTTAATAATAAACTTGTAGCTAATGCCCATACTTTTGGTATTCCCATTCTCTATTGTCAAGTGGACATACAGCTCTTGATCTGAACCATTGTTAGTCATTACCGTCTACAGCAAAATATTATCCAACACATACTTGAGCCATCTGGATATACAATGAAAGTGAAAAGCATGGTTACAATTACCCCATGCTACTGAGCATTCTTCTTTTGACCCATTCTCGGCCTGGTTAGCTTGACAGTCAATACACTGGTCCATAAGGTGGTTACGGCAGATGGCGCAAGTATCAATCACGATATCTAAAGTGTTAATATGAGGTCAGAGTAGTGACTTAAGGCAATGCTGAGTAGCGACTCAAGGCAGTGCTGACTGGCGACTCAAGGCAGTGCTGACTGGCGACTCAAGGCAGTGCTGACTGGCGACTTGGGTCAATGCTGAATCGCGCTTAATACATACCCCAAGACCAAAATGCTACGGCGCTCCACTAATACTGTTAGTTAAGATCTGATCCTCTTCGATACAAGATCGATTACCACACTTTATACCTTTTTCACTTCGAATCGTGGTTTTTCGGGCTTCTTTCCTGGCAATGAGTGTTAGTGATCTCTGCCACAATAGCACCAACAGCATCGCTTACCTTTTGGTTCTAAAGCCTGCTCATCCTTTGTTTCGGGTGTATTTGTGTCGACCTCGACTTCCATTGCGTCGTCAGCCATTATGAGTTGGACTACTGCCACACTGAGCAAGGCAATAAATAAATAGAAACGTACTGCCTAAGCGCACAAGGGCAGATGCTGCGAGTAGCTATCAAACTTTACTGTCTGCTACAACTGTTATACTCCACCAGGGAAAGCAGCGTCTACTGTATCTACTGTCGATACTTGACATAATCATTAACGGTTAACTTCACGGTTCAAATCAGCCTCCTGTCACGTGATACTCAAAAGTAATGCCGGCCTGTGCTCAGGGGAAGCTCTTGACTTTTATTTCGAGCATTTCCAGCTATTATATTTATGTTTACATTCAGCATCACTGCTTCCGCTCCCGGCTCGCTCGCCTGGGGGTCACTGCCCCCGGCGGCTGGGCGCTGCCCAGACCCGTAGCTCGCTTCGCTCGTGCCAGGAGCGCACACCGGCCATGGGGTTCACAGCCTCCGCGAAGCGGAGCAACGGGTCTGGGCAGCGCCCAGCCGCCGGAGGCAGACAGGGGTGGCCCTGCCTCCGGCGGCTGGGCGCTGCCCAGACCCGTCTGCTCGAGCTTCGCTCGAGGGTTCACAGCCTTTGCTTACGGGCCAGGATGGAGGACTTTGGAGCTGTCATCGGATCCACCTGCAATTGTGCGTGACGTGCCTCTGTCCAGAATAGAACACAAACCGGTAATGGTAATCGTGAATATGAGTGCCTCAACAGATAGGTTAACGATTGTTAACGATTGTTAACGAATCAACTCCAGTGATTCAGAGACATTTCGGGAGCACCAGAAGAGATGAACCAGCAGCGGATACAACAACCTGCCAACGCGGGCTGTCCACGCTCCTAGCACTCCGCGAAGCGGAGCAACGGGTCCGGGCAGCGCCCAGGGTGTCTCGACTAGACATTGGGTCTGTTTTCCACAGGCTCGTGTGCTGCTAGTGTCGCAGTTGGTCTTCCATCCCAGGTGAATAATATTCTCGGTCAGTTGCGCCTATGTGATTGGTAGACGTTTCAGAGTGATGCAACAGCTAGATATCGGTTTCCATAATGCAATGATTGGAGTCACTGATGTTACTACCCGTCCAGGAGAGAGGGACATGTTTTCGGCAGCTCCGAAGAACAATCGAGCTGGAAGATGCAGCATCACAGGTTAATCTAGTGAAAATAGGGGTAACACTAAAAATTGAGATACTCGGGCTGCCACAGTCAGTTATTAGCTACCAGCATTGGACCACACCATCTCCAGCACTCTACCTTGCCTTGGATACTAACGAGACATCTGGATCGGTTTTAGTTTAGCACCAAAGGTATGTCTAGCCTGGAACGCAATGAATCCAGGAGTCGGTCTCATGTATGTTGATAGCCTCGACTTGTCACAAGATCTGTGGTTATTAGCTGGGCAGTCGAATGGACATTAACCAGTGGCCAATCAGACTCGGCAGATGAGCACGCTCTCACGCTCACGCTCACGCTCACGTTCACGCTCACGCTTGCCATGCAAGATACACATTTCAACATGTCGCGTAAAGAGTTCTTTCTGATCGGTGCAGCATTATTAGTCGCTTCAGATATGTATTCATTTCACAGACTGTTTTCTTGCAATATATCCAGACCGGAAAAAAAAAAAGCACAGTCAGGTGGGCTCCAGCCGGCATGTCCAGACCCACACTCGATCTGGTGCCGCGGTGGAATCAATTCAATCGGCTGTGTTTTCCATGCTAAGCACTTTTAAAATCATTCAATTGCACTAAAATAACCAGCACCACCAAATCAAAAGAAGACGGGATACCTTGAAGCTGACTGGAATGCAGGATGAATGCAGAATGAATGCAGAATGAATGCAAATGGCTGGACCATGCACAGCTAATAGTGTTTGGTCTGTTGCGATAAGAATAGATATGAAAATGGATCTAGACAGAAACCGCCAAAAAGAAACGAAACGAGAGCGAGACCTTGTTTACGAGTCATTCCTCCTCACTTGCTCTTAAATCTCGCATCCGCGACGTCACGTCAAGTCACCCTGTGTAGACCGATCATCAGTTTCCCAGCTGATCTGAGTTTTTCATCATCAGAAGTACTAGTGAATCCCATTGGACAAGCAGGGCTGTGCGGGAGAGATCGATGGTCGCCTTTTATGGAATTCCCCATAGTATTCGACAAATGGAGACCGTCATTCCACCTTCACAGCATTCGGCCGGCCTTGTGCGAACACATGCTTTTTCTTTGTTTCATGTGGATATCCACCAGTTATCTATGCGGGAGAGCTAGTTCGGTATTCGTTACCCCACGAGCCCGACCCGACGCACTACCCCTATCTGTTGCCATTCGCAGTGACCACCACCAGCCTCAGCAGCCTCAATAGTCTCGATTTCAATCACACTCTTTTGCCCACTCGCTTATGCGTTTTGAATAAACCCGCTTGACAGACGTCTGGAAACCCGTTTGACAAAAGTATGGGAAACCCGTTTGATTCAAGCTCCATTCTTACCTTGACGGACGTTTGAAGGACGCCATGTCGCACGCTTGGACGATCCATCCCTTTTACAATCGCAACGTTAATACTCTCAAGTCGATAACACTTTTGTTTAAACTACTATTTTAGCTGCACAGGCCCTTGAACCAGCCTGGAATGCAGCACAGAAATCTCGCCTCCGCATATCTGTGGTACTAACTAGCACATATCAGTCAGTTTGCCTGTTGGTGCTGCTGCCTAGTCAGCGAGATCTGATCCTCGTTGTCGGAAATGAAAGTCTAATAGCGCTATGACCTCCACCACACGTTGCATACGCACCTGCTACGCACCTGCTACACCGCTACACCGCTACACCGCTGCACCGCTACAGCTGGCTGTTGGTTTGGCTGTCATGAAAATCAAGATCGACGACATCCTCCTGTTTTGACGCGTTGTGGCATCTTTGCCAAACTAAGAGATGTGAGAATTGACACTTGGCTTTTTTTTCATGGGGGGGTTATTTATTGGCTCGGTTTCGCACCATCTTTTGCAAATCTATTTTTTTGCTTCCCTTTCTACTCGTTTTTGCCTTTACGTTTACGCACAGTTTCAGGAACAAGGTTTGCTCACACATCTTGGCTAAGCCGTCGGTGTTTTGTTTTGGTGTGGTTTTACTATTGCGGCGATTCGGGTTGTCAACTGAGGTTCACCCTCTCTTATATCATTACCTCCTGGGGACCCTGTGAATCCTGTGAATCCAGTGGACCCTGTGAATCCAGTGAATCCGGTGAACCCTGTGAATCCGGTGAACCCTGTGAATCCAGTGAACCCTGTGAATTCATTGAACCCTGTGAATCCGGTGAACCCTGTGAATCCAGTGAACCCTGTGAATTCATTGAACCCTGTGAATCCGGTGAACCCTCTCAACACTCTCAACCCTCTCAACCCCCTCAACCCTCTCAACCCCCTCAACCCCCTCACTAGCTTGCATGACTCGTCAACGACTGTCCAACTATGAGCTCTTACGGGTTATTAGCATGATTCTCATTGTGTTCCACCACTATGGAGTCCACTCACGTTGGCATTTCGATAGAGAAAACAAAGATGTTCGAGAAGTGTTCATGGACGTTGTGGCAAGCGGCGGCAAGGTGGGTGTGGATCTGTTTATGATGCTGACAGGATACTTTCTTGCCGGAAGAGCCGCCAAGGTCGTTTCGGTCGTGCGAAGCTGGATCCAGGTCCTCACCTATTCTTGGTGCATCTTTTTCATCATGTTGATAACTCGAAAAATGTCCTACAACGACATAATGGAAAGCATATTGCCAGTCACCTACTTTGGTTATTGGTTCGTCACCGCCTACATGGAAGTGGTACTTTTATCGCCCGCTTTGGGCAAGATGACCGCCAATATGACCCACGCAGAGTATCTGGGAATGCTTTTCGTGCTCTTCATGACTCTATGTGTATACAACTATTCATTCGGTTACGCTTATAGTCATGTGTTTTACTTTACTTTCCTATATCTTATCGGTTCATATCTGCGCTTATTCCAAGACGCCCATGCCAAGATCAAAACCCGCACCTATTTTGTCATTCTCATGGCCCTCATGTTCTTCAACGTCGCCTCCATCTACTACTTCTCGTATCATAAATATGACTGGGTCCAGCGCCACGGCGGCCCCAAGTTCCTCATGATCCATAATTCCGGCCCTTTGGCCCTTTTCATCGCCATATTCACGTTTCTGTTTGTGGGCCGCCTCGAGTTCTGGAGCCCCGCCATCAATCTGGCCGCCAGCGTCGCATTTGGCATCTACCTGATTCACGACAACAGGTTCCTCAGGGGCCTCATCTGGGGCCGCTGGGTTAAGGGACCGGACCACTACGATGGCCCGGAGTTCTACTTCTTCTGCTTCCTGGCTCCCATAACCGTGTACGTTGTCTGTGGAGGCATCGAGTGGCTTCGCCAGCGGCTTCTCGGCCGCTTCGACATCTGGCTGTCCACCCGTATCGAGAACGCCGTCCTCCTGGTCGGCCAGAAAATATCCTACTATCTCGGCCTCGCTGAAGACCCTGCATCCTATTATGAAATGAGCGCTGTGCCTGCTACTGTATGATTAAATAAAAGTCGCTTTGTTGTTCTATCGGTGCCGGGTTTCGCCTCCGGCGGCTGGGCGCTGCCCAGACCCGTTTGCTCGCTTCGCTCGGGCTGTGGATCGTGTGGCATAAAATACATAATCATATCGTAAATCACCGCAGGCGCGCAACTTCAACGACAAACTGCTCAAAGGCAAGCGTGATGTAGCCATCCCGATCCGTGTCAAACTTCTTGAATGACTCCGTCACTGACTTGAGGTGGATACACGCCTGTACAAACATGTCAAACGACATCACCGGCACGCCTCGCCGGTCTAGCTTGGCATAAAGGGAAAAAATGTATTCGAGACACCGCGACGACAGCGTGTATCCAAACGCAACCAGCGCCGTGTGGAACTCGCTGAGATTGATCGAGTCGCTCCTGTCCCGGTCAAACTTGTTGAAAATCACTCTCCATTCGTGTAGATATTTCCATAGCAGCGCAAACTCACTGTAGTGAATGGCCCCGTCGCCGTTGAGATCAAACATCCGGATCATCAGCCGGACCGTCTCCCGGTCAAACCGCGTATAGTCTCCGTTGACCAAGGCTGTTTTCAGCTCCGACTCCGTCAGATACCCGTTCTTGTTTCTGTCCACATCGTTAAACAGCGCCCGTAGGTTGGACTCGGGCGTGGAAATTGCCACTTGGGGGCCCCGTGGCGATTGCCGGTGGATATGATTACTCGCACCTCCGCCTCCATAGACACCTCCGACTCCACCTCCACCGTTCATGGCTGGGGGCTGCTGGGGCACTGGCGCTCCTCCCGTGAGCGATGCCGTCCTGCCATACATTGCTTGGCCATCAGGAGGATATGGCATATGCTGTTCGTAGTTATTACTGTTGGAAGGTTGGCCACCTCCTGAATATCGTGTACGGGTCGCGGGTAATGGTGGAATCGCATGGCCATTGCCAAAATATCCGTCCGTTGCGGGCGCTATCCCACCCGCTCTCCGTGGTGGACCTGGCGTAACTGGCGTGCCAAACGTTTCACCGGGCGTTGGAAAGTATGGCAGATCATCTTGACCCATTATTAATTATGTTGAAAAGAAAAAAACCTCCACTGTTGAACGTTTAAAGGTACAAAGACCGATAGTCAACTCAGAGATAGCAAAGAGAGCTGCAAAATGGATGCAAATAAATAGTCAAATACAACGTAAAACTACTCAAAACTGCTGCTTTTAGTACACACACTTCCAATCTGTTTGCATTGAAAAGGTTGGAAACTTTTAAAAACCATCCATTGAGCCTTGAACTTGGCACATGTCTGTATTTTTATACCCAACCAACCACCTTCATGCGGGGAGTAATGATATACGATAGCACCTGCTGGTGGTAGCTGCCTGGAGCGCGGCCGCGCATGGGCATAAGGTATCAGCAGTCTCTTGTAACGGTAGCCAATATAATAATAGACCATTGTAATTGAGCATAATTGGCTGAGCACAAAGCTAAGACCTGACTACATGGGAGCGTCTGTTGGTGATATACATGTCATGTTCATGTAGTGCTTATCTGATGGGAGTAACCCCTGACGATCTCTGTTCCTGCCCCTCTTTCCCCCTCCTTTGCCCCTTCCCCTCCCCCTCCCCCTCCACTTCCCCTACCGCTGACAGAATCAATAACCTTCGTTCACAACTCACAACGGTTATACTCATGCACTGACAGTTATTCATATGTGCCGTGTTAATTTAATGGACATCAATTGCGCACGTAAATACCTATAGGCTATACGGTAATGTAAATAATATTAGTTTAATTAACAGAGTTGCCATTCATGTTGGCCATCAGCGGGGCACATGTCTGCTTACAATACTATTGTACATGCAATAATTAACAAAAGCATGTGGTTCGTTGTATATACAGGAGATATAGGTAACATATGAATTTGGACGGGCGAGCAGAACTGATTGATATAACAAACATATAAATAGGATTACGAGGTATGAGATTACGAGTTATGAGACTGCGACTTGTGAGACTGCGTTATGAGATTATGGCTCATCTCCGATGATTCTTAGAAGGAGGTCCTTGGCGGTCTGTGACGAGGCAGAGGCAGGCATACTCGAGCTGGCATCTGTTGTGCTGGTGGTGGGAAGCACCGGCTGTCGATGGAGGCTGGGTGCCAGGGAAGGAGATGGCGATGATTGTAGCAGAGCGTGGAGTTTGGGATAATGAGATCGGTGTGGAGAGGTGGGGGTAGAGATTCGTTCGTGAGCAGGCAGCATAGCATCTATATCGTGTAGTAGAGATAGAATTGACGCCAGGCTGGCGGAGGCCTGTTCGGAGAGTTGTACGAGGTTATCAACCGAGGCAGAGAGCGTCTTGGTGGTTGTTTGGGACTTTGTTAGTGTAGTCAGAGAGCTAGCCAGAGTGGTGTGGGCGACTTTGTCAGTTGTGTGCATCTGGACGGTGATGGCATGTTGGGCTTCGGCAGCGGCCGACAGGTGGGTGGAGATGAAATGGCGGTACGACTGGGTGAGGTGTAGCAATGGCTCAAGGAGGTCTGGGAAGTTGTCGAACATGGCGTGAGTTGTGAGCAGTGGGTAGTGTGTGTAGGCAGATGGTGAACATGAGATGCGTTTACATGCATAGATAATGTATACAGAGCATTCAAGGCGACCAGGCGAGTTCCAGCGACAAAACGCCCGAGCACTCGAGCGAAGCTCGAGCACCAGGTCTGGGCGGAGCCCAGCCGCCGGAGGCGGACCCGAACTAGGTCATCTAAACAGAAAACAAAATAAATTTTTATTTTTCATTTGCTACAAAAATACAACATCCATCCTTCTTTTTTATAGAAAAACTCGACTTAGGCAGCAGTTCGGAGAGAAGAAGCTCTTCTCTTTCTGATTTCAGCCTTCTCGGCCTTCTTCTCATGCACACGCTTGGCCAACAGTTGAGAGTACTCGGCAGCAGCGTCCTTTTGAGCCTGGGCATTCTTGAGCTTGAGGGCTCTGAGGTGTCTCTTACGTTGAAGAGTTTGAGGAGTGACGAGACGTTGGATCTTGGGAGCCTTGGTGTAGGTCTTGTCACCCTTGGTGACTTCACGACGAATGACAAACTTGCGGACATCGTCTTCCTTGGTGAGACCAAAGAATTTTCTAATATGATTGGCTCTCTTGGGGCCGAGTCTTTTGGGCACCGACACGTCGGTCAAACCTTCGATTTCCTGTTCTCCTTGCTTGACAACAACCAGCGATAGAACAGCCAAGTCAGAACCGACAATGCATCCTCTGACAGACTTTCTCTTTCTCTCACCAGTACGACGGGGACGGTAACAAGAGTGACCCTTGGAGAGCAGGAGACGAACACGAGTGGGGTGTAAAACACCTTGCTTCATGGGGAAACCCTGTTTGTCGTTACCACCGGTAATCTTGAAAACATAACCTTTGAATTCGTCACCAACAGAGTCACCTTCGACCTCTTGGCCCATACGCTTCTCGTAGAAGACGCGGACACGGTGTTCGTCATCAATCTCGATGAGTTTCTGAGTGCCATTGGCAGGGAAAGCAATATTGAGCTAAGTGTGTTAGTATGGAAATGCAGAAGCCGAGTGTATAACGAGAGCATAAAGCGGAGCGGAACATAAACGTATGAAAGTAAAGTGAAAATGTTGTTCATAGATATGGGCTTGAGATTCACTATTTTGTTGTGTTATGAGCGACTTAGCAGTTTATGATTATACGGATCGATTCCTTCAATGGTGAACTGTGGTGTGGCTATTCACGTCCATAACCTAGCTCCAATCTATCGAACCAACATTCACTTTCATCTTCACATTCACATTTGTATCGCTTCGCGCTATTGCTTGTCCATAAGTCATACCTTCATGTTGTGTATTTGTCGTTAATTCTGTTGCCGAAGTATCGTGGCTCAATATGAATCTGACGAAAAAGTACACTATCTGTATTATCGGGTTCGCAGGTGTGTTTGGGGCAGCCCTGTGGTTGAGTCGTTGAAAAGAGAGTGTGTGACTGTGAACTATTTCCTATTAGAGGAATGCGAATCACGTGGATGAAATTTGCCCAGACGCAGCGTACGCAGCACTGGGTAGTGTAGCGTCGCGCAGCGCAGACAGAACAGACAGAAAGCGATCAGATAGAGGTTAGGGTACCAGTTGACGAGGATTCCGAGGAATAGCCAGCCAGCCTTTTCAGGGCACTCCTCGTTCTCCGCGAAGCGGAGCTACGGGTCTGGGCGGAGCCCAGCTGCCAGAGGCCTTGTGTGCCAGCCAGCAGGCTGGCACCGGTTTCCGTCCCATTTCTCAGGGCACCCCTCGTTCTCCGCGAAGCGGAGCTACGGGTCTGGGCGGAGCCCAGCTGCCAGCGGCCTTGCGCGCCAGCCAGCACCGGTTTCCGTCCCATTTCTCAGGGCAGAGAACGACGGGTCTGGGCGGAGCCCAGCTGCCAGCGGCCTTGCGCGCCAGCCAGCACCGGTTTCCGTCCCATTTCTCAGGGCACCCCTCGTTCTCCGCGAAGCGGAGCTACGGGTCTGGGCAGAGCCCAGCTGCCAGCGGCCTTGCGCGCCAGGTAGATATGCCAACGGGGTATTATTATACAAACGTGCGGTGATAATAAAACTAGATCAATAAATATAGCCAGGTGTTAAGCGCCAGAGTTGTTGACTCTGATTCGCTTGGACGGCGCAGTGGAGAGGTCGTGCGAGGAGCCGTCGCGTTTGCGCTCGGTGGGCGAGCCGCGGACGTCGGGGGCAGCGAGCGATTGCGACGACGAGGCCACGACGGGGGTGTTGTTGAATTGTAGTGGAGAGGGGAGCATATCGGACGAGAGATGGCCTCGCGAGCCTAGGAGGCCGCCGAGTGAGATGCCAATGCCAACAGGGGGTTGTGATTGGGCTGCATTGTTGTTGCCGTTGTTGTTGGAGGAGGAGGCGGTGGATGAGGATGTCGAGCCAACTGGCGGCAGGGACGAGGCATTGCTGGTGCTACCAGGCTGACCTGGATACGCCGAGCCCAGGCCGCCGGAGGACGGCAGACCACCTCCGTAGCCTAGCGCTGAGGGAGGCCCGAAATGGGCGTTCCATTCGCCGCCATAGAAATTCGAAGGAGAGGGTAGAAGGTCGTTGACATATTTAGAGGGCAATGCGGCCGACAGTGGGGTCTGTTCTCCGTTGTTGGACACTAATGGCGGTCTACCGAAAGGATTGCCAGGTCCTACAGTGGACGAGTTGGGTACGCCATTATTGCTAAGATAGCTCGAGGGAGACGGTGGAGGAAGAAGTAGTGAGGAGCCCCAAGGCCCGCCGCTGCCGGTGCCACCACCCGCACTATTAGGTCCTTCAGACATGGGTTCATCGCGATTGGGCAACGGAGTGGATTGTAGACCCGAGCCAGACGATGTGCCTTCTTTTGGGCCAGGGGTCGTGCGCGAGGTGGAGCCAGAGCGAGTGTTGAGGTTGCCGTTTGAGGAGTTGTTAGTATTACTGGCGATGCCCGAATCAGCAGGTCCAGCTAGCGGATTGGCATTTCTGCGGAAGTTGTTGTTACTATTAGTGGACTTATTGGTGGTGGTGGTTGTGGCGGCGGTGGTGATGATGTTGTTGTTGCTGTTTGTGGTGTTATTGCTGTCAGTGGTGGTGTTGATGCTATTGTTATTTGTGGAATCTTCATCAGTCAAAGGACGGTCTTTGACGCCGTCTCGAGACGGCTCGGACGAGCTGATCTGGCCTTCTCCAGAATCACCCCATGGTATCTGCACCTTCAGCTTCGGTCTCATGCTATTGCCGCCTGATACAGATCCACTAGGAGAATACTTGTTAGTCGGCTGTGGAGACCCTTGGTAGTATCGTCTATCAATGTCTACCGACTGTGAGCGAGGCTGCATTACGCCAAACATTTGCCATTCCGGATTCGATCTCCTCTGTTGGTGCTGCTGGGTCATGTCGTGGTGCTGAGGCCGCTGGAGGTCGTCCTGAATGACAGAGGGGCTTCCCGAATACTCTGACCCGGATCCGGTCTGGCCTGGAGTCGGTCCAGTGGCATAGGATACCGACGTCATTTCATTATTGGATAAGCTGGATGTTGACCGATGATGTGATCTTCTGTAAACCTGCAGAGGCATTTGTGGTTGAGTGAATTGGTACTGTTGTTGGGGAAGAACGGTAGATTGGTTGTATTGGTATGAGTAAGGAGGTTGAGCAGCCTGTTGTTGATGCTGTTGGTGCGATTGGTGCGATTGGTGCGATTGATGCTGATGCTGTTGCTGTTGCTGATGCTGATGCTGCTGCTGATGCTGTTGCTGACGCTGTTGCTGATGCTGAAGTCGTCGAGTCTCTTCTTCCTGCCGCGTAGGCGGTAGGTCGTGAGAAATATTCTGCATATTGTGACTATGATAGACGCCTATAGGCGGACCAGCCATGACGTCGCCACCGCTCGCTCCATTACTATAATTTGACGATGCTCGACTATGACCTGATCTACTACCCGTCGCTCGTTGATGTCCATTGATACTTGTCAGGCCGCCTCCGCCACCGCCTCCGCCATTCTTGGGGCTTGCTCGACTACTTTTCCTACCACCCGCCTTACCCGCGCCACCAACCGTCTCTTCTTTCTTTGTCTCAAAATCTTCATCCTCGTCCTCATCGTCCTCATCGTCTTCTTCGTCATCGGTAATGTCCTGATTGCCATCGCTCACATTCGATTCTTCTCTGGATCTCGCATGGAACGCTCTTGCAGCGGCCTTAGCGGCCGCGTTGTTCCTCTTGCGGCCGTTTGCGTCAAAGTCGTCGGGACCCTTTGACTCGTGTGGTTGCGACTACACCTTCTGTTAGTCCACATTTTCCATTTTCCCCACACCATCCAATCGCATCTGTGCACACTCCTCCTCTTCACGGAGATCAAGAACCGTCGGGCAGGCACGGCGCTGAATCAAACGACGATCTCGTGCCTGCTGATGAAACCTGCATACACGATAAGGATCCATCTAAAAATAGATCCATATGTCGCAGACTCCCAGGACCACAAACCACATGCTTTTCAATAACCCCACCATCTCCTCCCTGCCGTTCCCCTACCGCTTCTGCTGCTGCTGCTGCTGCTGCTGCTGCTGCCGCTCACCCACCTACTTACTATCTTGTACTTATCAATAATCTCGTCCGTGTCGCACGACGAAAACTCGTATAGCTTCTTGTTGCGTCCGAAAATAATCACCGCAATATCGATCTGACACAGCACCGCCAGTTCGTGCGCCTTTTTAAACAGTCCCGCTTTGCGTTTGAGAAACGTCCTGTTCTCGTCGTTAGTGCCTGCTCTCTCACCCCTTGGGCCCCTGGTCTGCCTCCGGCGGCTGGGCGCTGCCCAGACCCGTGGCTCCGCTCCGCGGAGAGCTGGGAGCGTCGTCACCGTCGGTTGTACTCACACTGATCGATTCCGCTCGTCGGTCAGCGGTTCAATGGCGATCTTACGTCGGCCCATTGTGAAATGTGTAGTGTGAAATAACAGGCTCTCAATATCCAAAAGTCCACTCCTCCAGATGGGCAGCAGAATGTCACGTAGTCCAAAGTCAAAGTCCAGGTCAGGTCGAATATATGTAGCAGGTATTTCTAGTCAAACGTACAAATCATAAATCTTCATACACTAGACCAGTTCCTATGAAACACTACGAACAATAACAAGCCCAGAACGTAGGTGTAGGCGTAAGCGTACGTGAAAATGTGATTTAAATGTCAATGTCGATGCTGAGATGCTGTTTCAATCTATCTCTCCACCGGCACCACCGTTAAACTGTCACCTTGTGCTCACCACCTTGATACACAGTCCGCACTCGTATTCGTGACGTGACCACTAAAATCCGTGTTCTTGAAAGAATCCACTTGGTCGATGTGGGTGCTGTACCGTGGATGGTTCCAAATTTATCTGGTTGGTACGTTCACTTTCTGGTTAATTAAATTGGCGCTTTTACTGAGATTCACCATGTAACAGAGTGAGAGAGTGTGCGTTAAGAGCAGCCAATTTTTCGCTGCCTACAGGGGGTTGGGTAGGGTAACTGACCTGTGATAGTGTCGTAGTGTGGCTAGTGTGGCTAGTGTGGGGATTCGAAAACTGTCTATACGAGCCGTTGTAGCCGTATGGCAGCTCGAGTCTAGCAATGGTGGATGGTGACAAAATAGATTCCACAACGGCACGAGGCAGCCATTATTAATTGTTTTCTTCCAGCCTGTTTGCTTTTGCCAGGTATGTTTGGAGACGTGCTCTAAAAGAAACCACAAAGTTTATATTGGCAGTTTACTTTTTCTTTTCCTTTAATTTATAGATGTCGATGATGACAATATACATGAACGCAGTGTATCTGTCTAGCTCCGGCGTCGAGGTTCTCACGGCGCTGACAGAATGTCCGGTAACTTGACCGGTGAGATAAGCGAACTTGGGCGTCTAGGCAGGCCCCTAAACGTCGTATCATACACCTAACTGCAGTTGTAATTGTAGTTGCCATATTAATTGCCGTCGTCTCTTTGTCCTCCCCATCATCTCATCCCACCCTCTCTCTCTCTTTCTCTCCATTCTCGCACGGCGCCAATCTGAAACCAAAAGTCATTCTACGCAGGAGCCATGTAACGTCGCATAAGGTGTTCCCGGAACTCGGCTACGGCACCTCCCACACCACCTCCCACTCCTCCTACGTACTTCACACCGTCAATCCATGCCTTCCTCCTTGGCCCGCCATATCCGTCCTCGACGCTGCTAAAGACCCTGAGCAGATGCTATTTATAACAACATTCCATGCACGTCGCCCACCGTCTGCACGGCAGGTGAACCTGCAGGAGCTGCAATGGCGGGTCCGCCTCCGGCGGCCGGGCGCTGCCCGGACCCGTTGTTGTCGCTTCGCGACAAGGGCGCGGATACGAGGGGGGGAGTGGGGGGGGGGTGGATATTGGGTGGATGATGGGTGGATGATAGGTGGGTGAAGGGTGGTGTGTCGGGGCCGGTGGGTAGTGCGTCGTCCGGGATGGCATGCGTGGGAGGAGCCCCGTTCGTATGCATCCCCGTTGGACGGTGCACGCTTCTTGGCTAGCCAATGTCGCGATCTTGACAGGCCTGTCACGTGGATGGGCACGGGCTCCTGCTCAGTACAATGACGACGTACTTCAGAATACACGCTCTTTTAACGTTACATCCACCCAGACGGTACTGGACTCACGGCACCGATCGGCGATGGCCAAGGTGCTGTAAACTGCGACGAGCCGGCTCCGTCCGCCTGCCCACCTGCTCTGCCATGCACACCAGACACGACTAGGCTAGTAGACAAGTAGCTAAATAGTAGTTAAATTGTCCTATATTTAGTTCTGCTGTGGCCTGCGAGAGAAGCAATTCTTCGGTCAGTGTCACTGCGCAGCAGCCTTGGCTTCAGGGGGGGCCCGGGCTGGCGAAAGGTGAGAGTAAACAGTGCACCCGACGCCGGCCAAGCCCATGTCCGAGCCAAGCGCCCACCCCAGTCCAAGCACTCCGCGAAGCGGAGCAACGGGTCTGGGCAGCGCCCAGCCGCCGGAGGCATGGCCCCAATCCCCCCTGGACCCTGCGCCGCAGGCGCCCCTCACGCCGCGCAGCCGGAACAGAGAAATGTGACTGCGGATGGGGGTTGCCGTTTTGGGAACAGGGGGATTTGGCACTCTGGGCAAGCGACTCAGGTTTTTCGTGAGATGGTGGTGCATCAGGGTACACCTCAGCTTACATCTTCCACCAGCGATTAGCGACGGTTTCACACGAACAGGTACAAGTAATTGCCATATCGACACATTCAAAATGCTGATTCCTAAGGACGACCGTAAGAAGATTCACACTTATCTTTTCAGGGGTATGTTCGGGTGGATTGAGGGGAGTGAGGGAGTGAGGGAGCGAGAGGGGGAGCGTGGTGAAAGTTTGACCAACTGGACGAGCTACAAAGTGACGATTCCCCTTGGCGATTCACGATGCGTTTTCACCACATGATGGACGACCATCCACTAACACAAACAGAGGGTGTTGTTGTTGCCAAAAAAGACTTCAACCAGCCCAAGCATGAGGAAATCGACACCAAGAACCTCTTCGTCATCAAGGCCCTTCAATCGTTGACCTCCAAGGGCTACGTCAAGACCCAGTTCTCTTGGCAATACTACTACTACACCCTGACCGACGAGGGTGTGGAATATCTCCGGGAATGGCTCCACCTCCCTGCCGAGATTGTGCCTGCCACCCACAAGAAGCAGGTCCGTCCCCAGATTGGCGGTGGCGCTCGTGCTGGCCGTGACGACCGAAGACCCCGTGGCTTCGAGTCCGACAGCTACCGAAGAAGAAGTGATAAGGAGACTGCCCCCGGCGAGTACGCTCCTCAGTTCAACAAATAAATCATTCGTCATGTCCTCCCCACCCCCGCACCGTCTCCACCACCACCACTACCACCTGAAAAAAAACTTCCTCCGAACCTCGCCGTTCGTCTTGTGTGTATGAATAAATAAAGCAACAAAAAACTCTTGTCTGGGGTGCTGCCTCCGGCGGCTGGGCGCTGCCCAGACCCGTTGCTCCGCTTCGCGGAGGTTGGCGATCTCGTTCTTCACACACCGGGGTTTCTGCCTCCGGCGGCTGGGCGCTGCCCAGACCCGTAGCTCCGCTTCGCGGAGGTTCTTGACTCAGTCGAGAGCCACTGCTCGTGGACTCCGCGAAGCGGAGCAAACGGGTCTGGGCAGCGCCCAGCCGCCGGAGGCAGGCCCGGGGTGGGCGTCGGTCCAAGAAAATGTCTATTTAAATATTAAGCAGGCCCCGTGGTCGCGGGGGCCGGCGAGGCGGTCCGGCTGGGCTCGTGAGACGGCGGCGGGAAGACGTCGTTCTGGAGGCCGGGGAGGAAGCCGTCGAGGCGCTTCCAGGTCTGGTCCCAGAACTCGTCGTCGGCGCCGAACTCGGACGACGAGACGACGAGAATGACGTTTTTCAGCGACTCGACGACCGACTCCTTGAGCGAGTCGCGCTGGCCGCTGTTGACGAGCCGGTCCAGGGTGTCGAGAATGCGGATCCAGAGCGAGAGCACGTCTTTCGAATGCTGCTGCACCTGGATCACGTACTGGAGGAAGATCTTGCACAGCAGCGACGCTCCCTGGAGCCGGGTGGCCGCCATGCCGTGGGGATCGATTTCATAGACCTCGGGCTTGAGCAGAGTCGCGATGAGGGGGAAGATGGCTCGGTCGAAGGTGGCGATCCAGTCGAATCCCTGCCGGGCGTGCAGTTCTTCTGAAAGCAGTGTGCGCTGGAAATAGTTTAGTGCTCGGGCTCGGAGGTCGCGATTCTCGTTGACACACTGTTTACCAATGGCTTCAATGTAGCGATACCATAGGTGTTTCCATTTGCCGGAGTCGGGTTCCTGTTCAAAAGTCTTGAGCACCACAAAGTCCATTCTGTATAGGGTGTCGAGCGCCGCAAACTGTTCAACGTCAGTAGGCAGCTTTAATGATTTTGTGGTGGTGGTGGTGGTGGTGGCTGGCGCTTCCGTTACACCCACTTCTGCTATCTTGCCTAATGTCAACAGAAAATACTCGAAATTCTCCTCATCAATGTCCTCACGACGGTCGTGAATGATGGTCTGTGTAAATGTAAACACCTCGTGACGACAGTGAGTATCGGTAACCACAACATTGACCAGATCCCAGAATGGTTTGCTGTCAAGCACTCGCTGGTGGTCGATGGAGTCTGAATGCGCTAGAGCCAGCAGAGGTTTAACAATTGTCGGTGCCAACGGCGTGAGAACTGCTACATTAATCTGTAAAATCAATGTTAAAAGATACTGCTCATCACAGTTGCTGTTTCCAACAACAATCAGAGCATACGCAATCACCCGAGCAAGAAACTCGTGTCCCAAAACCTCCCATTTCTGAATATACAGCACGAGCTGCTGCAAAGTCTTGGGCGCGGCAAGCTCATTATTGCCAGACCCGACTGTCAGTGTGACTAATAACTCCAGCAAGAACAACGTTGACGGGTAAAACAGCTGTTTCACTGCCGGCGCCATCTCGACAAAACTAGGAAGCATCATAAAAATCGTCTTGATAAGATGTTCCAAACCATCTCCTTGCAATGATCTTTAATTCTAGTTAGTAAACGCCCCCGAATGCCACACCGAATATGCAACTTACTTGATTCTTTTTAATGTTTCATCAACTGCACATGAATTGATACAGTCTATGGTGCACAAGGTGGCGTCGACGTCTTCGTCAGATGGCTCGGGCGGCGACGAGTCGTTGTATCCAGTCAAATACGACGACAGAGTCGACAAGAGCCCGACATCTCGGCCTGCTTTCCCTCGCTTGAACGAGTATTGTGGCTTGACTCGGGCCAGTTCAGACAATCCATACTTTTCAAATAGGTCTGATCCCAGCACTGGTGAAATAATATCATACAGATACAGATTAGTAATTGCCGGCAGCAAGACCTGCCATCCATTTCGAATCGACCCGGTACAAGACCTGACAATCTTAAACAGCGTGACCGAAGCCATTTGACACTTGAAATCCAAGCCAAAAGGCACCGACAAGTCTGAAACCACTATTCGCTCGTCTTCAATGATGATTTCTCTCAGGTCCGTGGGGGCAGATAAATCTCCCACCGACAACGTGGATATACTAGAAAGGCACGAGATAATGTGATCAATAACGTCTAGTAGCTGGTAGTGAGCAGCAATCTGAGCCACCTGGTTGAATCCAGTAATCACTCGAGAGTATACCGTGTCATCAGTGGCAGTAGCAAACACAAACCCCAATGTGGTGACAATTGGTTTCCAACTCACTTCAAACATATGCTTATCATAAATGTGGCTCGTGTTGGTCGATAGATAGCCTGCCTGGGATGTCTTGAGGAGAAGATTTCTCCAAGCAAAGTCAAACGTCTCGTCAGTGTCATGCTCATCCGGCATGATGATTTCTCGCGTCTTTATCGTATTATATATCTCTTCGAGATATTCGGGCGAGAAATCCTTACCATTGTTTGCCCCGCGAAGATTCCGTTTGAATTGATCCAACGTCATGTGTTCTTTAATCTGGGGAGAATGCGAATCAGTGTTTAACATAATCACTGCATAGCTGAGAATGAAGGCGGAATCTTCATTGGCCACTTCGACTGTATTGCCCTTGCCGTGACAGTAATGAGACGCGAATTTCTCGAAAATCTGCTCGATTTGCTGTGATTCTCCCGGAAGTCGGAAACAGCACAGAAACTCCCGTAACGCCTCGTCAATGCGTTTTTCAGAAAAGTCGAAATCTTCAATAAAACACTCCATGACTTTTTTATTAGCCGGCTTGGCTAGATATTCACCGAGAGTCGACTTGTTCAGTCGTCCAGACTCTTTTAAGAAAAGCGCTATCGACCTGGGACTATCGTCGTTCACCAGTTTCCTGTCTATTATCTGCTTGATGCCATTTTTCGCATTGATGTTAAATGTGTCTGTAGCACTGATGACGACCTTTTTGCGAGCTCGAGTCTCCATTACCCGCGCCACTGACTTCTGCTCCTCTTCAGTGAGCAGCAACTTACTATTTTGAAGTCGCGCGTTTATCGATGATACTAAAGCTAGAACCGCCTCTAAACATAAAGGTGGCACCGAAGCTGTTGACCAGGTAGCAGAATCCGGATACGCATTGCGACATAAAAAGCCAATTAAATCCTCACATAAATCTGTTCGGTCAACGGCACAATCGTAATTGACAAACAAGTCGGTGAAAAACGAGTCTGATCGAGTCATGTTGGTAAGTGCCTCGATCATGATTTCTCTAATTTCGGGCGTCTTCATGTTCAGCATTGCATGATGGTTTCCCAATGGGGTTCCTCGCCCATTGCCATTGGCGGTACTATCGCCTACGGGGGTATTGGCTTTCGAGGTGGGATGAGACGATGGCACTTTGACGAGTTTCGGTCGGTTAGGGACTCCGTCATAGAATATATTATTGATTCCAACCTCTCTTGGAATATCTGTCAGCGGACTTAATGAAGTGAGTAGATAGGTTAAAAGAAACTCCTGTTGTAATTTCAAATGTTTGCCAGTGGTGTGGAATAGAGTGAGAATCATACGCAATGTGTTTTGTAACAGCACGGGGTTATCATAACGTACAAGCTGAAACAAGTGCTTGGACAGTGTTGACGTGGTGAGATTCAGCAAAGATGGATGTTTAGGAATGTCAGCTCCGGCGATTTCAAACGCCACATTCAACAGTCTCAAAGACATTATTCTCGTACTATCAGTATACTGATGGAAATTGGACGGATTCAGAATCGACACCAGCACCCGAAGCACTTCGCGGATTGAGAAGATTCCATACGGTGTTGTTGTCGACTTGTCGGTAAACACCGGTTCCGACACCACCACCTCGCTATGTCTCCTATCCACACCGCCACTAACGAGGATCTTTGATCCAATCTCTTCATACCCAGGAGGACTGTCTTCGACATGAGTCATCTTGACATTGTCCTTGTTGAGGTCTTCAACAGGAGGATCGTTCTCTTCATTGGGCTCGATATCATGTAATCTAGCAAACACCGCCTGACACAAACGGATCATGGTCATTTCAGCAGCTCGTCTTAAAATATCGCCTCTACGCATTTGACATGCCATGCTTAAACAAGTCTCGACAATCTCACATACACTATCATCAGTCAATAGATCTCCACATTCTCCACAAACGATTTCTTCCATCAATGATAGGATTCTCAACAAGACTCCATTATCTTCGGATTGATCGGTAGCTTCGAATCTACAATGGGTGATGGCAATGGCCAATTGAGTCAATCCGGCTTGAATATTCACACTGTTTCTACCAACAATGCCAAATGCAAAGAACTTGCCTATTGACGCCAGTCCTAATGAAGTGATTACACCCGTAGTTGACTGCGAACTGACCACGTCCAAGAAAGGAATCATCAAAGCCAGTGAATCAAACTGGCCGAAATCATCACAGCTTGCCAGATCGCTTCTTAGTTTGGCAAACCCAGCAATCAATGGATTATCCTGATCTGTTAGTCTTTGTGACGGCTATTCCACTACGGGCTATTGTTACTCACTCCTCCAATCTGACTGTTCTTTCCTCGTAATCCCAATCTTGCCGCCAGTCCTTCATCATCTTCTATAGATGAGCCTCCTAAGATGGCGGCCACCCCTGATTGAGCCCATCGGGCATTTTTCCGCATAGCAGACGTAACTGTGACACACTCATTGGTAATTATAAATACAGGGTCTACTGAGATCGATTTCCTTGACACCATAGTATGATCTAGGCGGTAAAAATGGGTTGGAAAGGGCGATATGATATGCGATAGCAGACACGTACAAGCACAAGCGGAAGTGCATCCAAATAAAACAAGCCGCAGAATGTGGGGCAATGGATTAAAGGATGATATAGAAGGATGGCATAGTAGTGATCATTTGATGATCTGTAGGGTAAACAGGGTACATATAGTGTATGAGGAGTGGAAGGGCGTCAAGAATTAGATTGAGTGGCTCTGAGATTTAATTGCAATTCGACCGTTGGATCGTTCACGAGAAAGAATTTAAATAAACGTGCTCTTCGTGCTCTTCTAAGCGAGTGCTTCTTCAAAAGCGAGACCCTGCATGGTTCATGCACGATAACAGATGATAGGCATAATCGGACCTGCAGAGAAGCGATTAAACAGTTGCACATTTGAACGGTTGGACGGTTGGACGGTTGGACGGTTAAACGGGTCAAACGGTTCAAATAGGTGTAACAGGTCAAACTGTCGTCACTGCATACGATACGTGGCAGCAGGTGGTCGATTAATATTGTTATTTCATTTGGTTGTAATTAATAGTAATGATTTCTGTCAGGTAATATCTGACAAGACTAACATGACGGTGATATCATGACTCCATCCGTGTCCACTACCTATTACACTATCTGATAAAGCAACAGCCATGATCCTGACATAAATTCCATCCAGCTAGCTCATCAGCTTACAGCTCATGTTGACACCTGGGTAAGGGACAAGACGTTGATAACCAAGATAAACAGATCTCAACTTCACCAACGAAACGTATCTACTACGCGTATATAAAGAACATGGCTCAAAACGACAGACAAAGCGACAAAGTAAGTTGATGACTGATGACATGACAATCACACAAACCTCTCTGACACACCTAGGAGCTGGAAGCACTTTGCAGTTTTCGAGCCATGCTGGAGTCGGTGCGCATTTTGACAGGAAACATCAAACAGGATATTGCAAATGCCATTGAGAACCGAGTCACGATCCAGAATGACGCACAAAGCCTGTCAACGACAGTCAAGGACATTTCAAGAGAAACCACCAGACGTGGGACCGCCAGACGTGATCGCTGAGTCAACAATATGTACAAGTATATTTATTTAGATCTGACAGACCGAGTTGTTACGACCACCGTCATAGTCTAGCCGCAGAGCTGCCCAGATAGTGTCGGATAGTACAAGCGTCATTCCCAAGGCATGCACAAGTGTAATGGCATAGAAGAAGTTTGAATTTCCCGATCCAAGATAGATCCAGAGATGGTAAAAAGTGGGAGCAAGTACGGAACAATAAAGAAGTGCAAGACCTGCTACCTGGCGATATTTGACAAGTGCAAAGATGGGTTTATAAAGCGTCAGTGTAGACAGATAGAACCCGACATCGCCTACCTCGGGATAACTTTTAAACACAGCAATGAGTCCTAGTAGTGTGATGAGTGCGAATAGAGGCTGGCGGTCGGCAAAGCGGATGGTGACGGGAAGACAGAAGCTGCCGACAAAGATCTGGAATACGCCGATGAAAAAAGGCCGGAAATAGTGAAACATTTCCGTAAAGAAATACCACCAGAGGCCAATGTTGGGGGTTAGATCTTTGAATAGTACAATGACTCCATATGTAGCAGACACAAAGTCCCAAGATTGAGTAGGCACATAACTCATTATCACGAATGAGCTTAGAGACAGGAGATATACGAGGGCCAAGCTGAAGAGGGAGAGGTCTCGAGGGGGGTTTTTCCGTGAGGCAGCGGGGTTCGTTTTTGCGGTTCTGTGAGCCTGTTGGATCAGTAGCGTCAGCGCAGGCGCGAGATAGATAGGATAGAACGACAAGGTTGAAGCCAGAGCCAACAGCACCATAGCCCGACCAGCCCTGCGAGTGACGGCAGCGTGGACAGCACCAGCAACACAGGCGTTTGTGAACAGGCTCGTGGATCTTGAAAACGTCGATAAAAGTATCAACGGGTTGAATAAATAAGCGGCTGCCACGATATTGGCTGGGAAGCACACGCTGTCGCTGTCGCTATATCCATCGCTATCACTTTCGCTGTCTTTCTTGTCCGAGTCCTGACTCGTCTTTAGTTTCTTCGTCTTTGGCTCTCCATTGCCAGAGGCTATTTCTTTTGTATTTTCATTCTGCGTCGTTTCAGTCTGTCGTTTGCTATCCTGTCTCTTTTTCAGTTCGTCAGCTATGCTCATCAATAGCCAGCCTGTCAGCACATCGACCACGGAGTAGAGTACATTGACCTTCCACAGCGACGAGCCCTTGCCATTTGGAAACAGTCTAAACAAAGCTACTAACAACGGCGAATGATGGCACACGCCATTATATGGAGAGGCATTATGGACATACTGGAACACGCCCTCTTGAAGCCGTTTGAACGACGTCACGGGCGTCGAGCACTCTACAGATCCATCTAGGATATGTGGGAGTGAAGCGAATTGCCAGAACACCACCAGTCTCAAAGCCAGACCTGTGTATATAGGCCATCTGGAGGACGTCGAGGCCGATTTCATTTTGTAGACCATCATGTACCTGATCAACTATTAGTACATATATTACGGTATTAGTATGGGAAGTCAAAATGTGAGGTTTATGGGGGTGGAGGGGTAGAGGGGTGGAGGCGAGAGTATTCAGGGGGTTCTCGAGCTGGACTTCACATTCACGTCGGCGCCCGGGTCCACGTTCGCGGTCCAAGCCCGAGCGAAGCGAGCCACGGGTCCGGGCAGAGCCCGGCCGCCGGAGGCGTTGCGGCCGGCCAGCGGGGAACGGCGCGATGGACAGCGGGAGGGCCGTGGTAGTCAGTCACACGTAGCCGCTGGAGAGTAGTTATTATTATTAGAGGTACAGATAATAATGATTGTGGATAGAGAGAGAGGATGGAGGATGGAGGAGGGAGAGGCAGAGGAGCGGTGGGTACGGGTTGGATCTCGAGGGGAGCGGCGCCGCACGCGTGGATTTGGAAGATCGATATCACCACCTGGCAGGTTCTACTTGAGCTTCCGAGCTTCAGCTACTGCGTTAGTTTTTGTGCAAAGTTGGCGTGGTTCGTTGAACGAGTGTAGGAACGAGAATAGAAAGATGGTAAGTGAGAAGTGGGGGAAGGGGGGTAGTGGGAGGGAGAGGGGGGAGTGGGAAATAGATGGAGTTGCTGACTGGACAGGATTTCGAGGAGTATGAAGAACAGGATGGAGTCCGGTTCTCGTGGAATTGCTTCCCGTCAACTAAATTGGAGGCGTCGCGGACAGTGGTGCCGATCTCGGCCATGTACACGCCGCTGAGAGAGAAGACGGATCTGGCGGTTTTGCAGTACGAGCCCGTGACGTGCCGAGCTCCATGCCGAGCAGTGCTGAATCCATTTTGCCAGCTGGATTTACGGGCGCGAATCTGGATCTGTCCCTTTTGTTTATCGCGTAACCCATTGCCTCCTCATTATAAGGATATCTCGCAGAATGCTTTGCCCCATGAACTGCTGCCTACCAGCTCGACAACTGAATACGTGTTGTCGAGACCAGTTCAAACCCCGCCTATTTTCTTGTTTGTCATTGATACTTGTCAGGATGAAGAGAATCTGCAATCTTTAAAGGACTCGATTATTGTTTGCTTGAGTTTATTGCCTCCCAATGCATTGGTGGGTTTAGTGAGTTTTGGAGCCATGACCCAAGTGCATGAACTGGGCCATGCCAGCTGTAACAAGAGCTATGTTTTCCGCGGCAACCGCGATTATCCAGCCAAATTGGTTCAAGAAATGCTCGGACTGTCGCCTCCAAGACCTCAAGGAGGTATGATGAATAATGCAGGCCCACCTCCGTTTTCACGATTCTTGTTGCCCTTACAACAATGTGAATTCCAATTGACTAATATTATTGAACAATTGGAAAAGGATCCTTGGCCTGTGGCCAGTGACCGTCGTCCGGTGCGATGTTCGGGCGTGGCTCTTTCAGTGGCTGTGAGTCTTTTGGAACAATCATTTCCCAATAGCGGAGCACGGATCATGTTCTTTGCAGCTGGACCTCCTACAGAAGGCCCAGGAATGGTTGTTGGTCCTGAATTGAGAGATCCCATTCGATCACATCACGATATCGATGGCGATACCGCCAAACATTATAAAAAGGCCGTCAAGTTTTATGAAGCATTGGCTAAAAGAGCCGCTTTGAACGGCCATGCAGTGGACATTTTCGCTGGTTGTTATGACCAGATTGGTATGCAGGAAATGAAATCACTGCCCAACTCGACGGGTGGAGTCATGATCTTGACTGATGCATTTTCCACGTCGATTTTCAAGCAGAGTATTCAACGAATCTTCAACAAGGACGACCAAGGGTTCCTTCAAATGGGATTCAATGCTTCAACCGACGTGTTGACGACCAAAGATTTAAAAGTGTCTGGATTGATTGGCCATGCCGTGTCTCTAAATAAGAAATCCGTCAGTGTAGCAGATACAGAGATTGGTATTGGACAGACTTGTTCGTGGAAAATGTGTTCCATCACCCCTGCTCATACTTATGGGTTTTTCTTTGAGGTTGCCAATACCCAAGGAGGAGCCGGGGTCAGTGCCGGTCCAGGACCCGTGCAACATGCCACTATTCAATTCCTTACTCATTATCAACACTCTAATGGTACATATAGACTGCGAGTCACGACACTTATCCGGAATATGCTTGGAGGAGGAGATCCTAGCATTGCTGCGTCGTTTGATCAGGAGGCAGCTGCTGTTCTAATGGCACGTATAGCGGTGTACAAGGCGGAAGTTGAAGATGGTCCCGATATTCTTCGATGGACTGATCGAATGTTGATTAGGCTTTGTCAGAAGTTTGCTGATTATCGTAAAGACGACCCTTCTTCGTTTCGGCTTTCTCAGAACTTTACCCTGTATCCGCAATTTATGTTCCATCTACGACGGTCGCAATTTCTCCAGGTGTTTAACAACTCGCCCGATGAAACGGCTTTCTATCGTCATTGTTTGAACCGTGAAGATCTCACCAACTCGCTGATTATGATCCAGCCAACGCTGATTTCGTTCACGTTTGATCAGGAGCCCGAGCCTGTATTATTAGATTCTGTTTCAATCAAGCCCGATCATATTTTGCTTTTGGACACGTTTTTCCATATTCTCATTTTCCATGGAGAAACCATTGCATTATGGAGAAAGGCTGGGTACCAGGACCAAGAAGACCATGAGAATTTCAAGCAATTGTTAGAAGCGCCTCGAGCTGAAGCGGCCGAATTGCTTGTAGATAGATTCCCACTGCCACGGTTCATTGACACTGATGCTGGTGGTTCTCAGGCCCGGTTTCTGCTTTCCAAGTTGAATCCTTCCAACACCCATCAAACAAGTGGCTCGTACGGTACTGCTGCCGGGTCGGCGGTGGTTCTTACTGATGATGTTAGTTTACAGACGTTTATGGGTCATTTACAAAAGTTAGCAGTTGCTGGTAATTCGTAGGACGACCGAAGCCCGTTTACCCGTATGACTGCTGGCAACCGTATAGTGGTAGTAGTAGTAGTAGTAGTAGTAGTACATTTATTATCGTCTTTTTTTTTTTTTGTTTTATTTTCCGTTTGCGCTTCGTTTGTTTGCGTTTCGTTTGCTCGGTTCTATATAGTATAAATAGGACCCTCGCTGGTGTTACCTAGAAAGAGAAAAAGATTCTGGATTGGCTGTTCCTTTTGACCGAGAACATTTAAAACGTCTTGGGCAAGAACTCCTCCGAGTACTGCTGCTACTGGAGACAGCTCGCTGTTGATTGACGAGATGAATGATTGAACAAAGTCCTGTTTGATAGTGGCAGCTGGAATGCCCAGTTGATGAGCCTTGTCAACCACAACCGTATAAAACATTTCTGTATCAGGCATACTACGAGGGCTGGAATTCGATTGTGACTGAATCTGCCAATATGCAAGAACAGTTGGAAGCAGACTGGAGATTTTCAGTAGCTTTCGGGCAGTATACTTTGTAGCAAATGCTGGGCTGGACATGACCTCACCCAGCGGTCTATAAGTTTCTGATTTGGTGACTGTTTCCAAAAACCTCGGCCCATCTTTTCTCGTTTCCACACTGACCACCGACCTCGTTTTCGTCTCGGGGCCAACGGTGGTAGCGATGTTGGACTTTTCCTTTTCAATAGTAAACCGATGGTCCACGAGGTCGGCAAACACATATCCATACAGGCCAAACAGTTCGGTGGCATAGAAGCTTTTATGTGCATTTCTGGTGATGGTGTTGACCGTCACTAACTCGTTGTATGGTAAATGAGATGCAATAACAACATCAAACGTGCTAATCCATTGATGTCCTCCGTCTTGGTTCAATTTCTCGTCGAGGGCCATGGCACAGATCTCCAGCGCAACCCGTGGGTTTAACCGCTGAACTCGGAATTTCACTGCCTCGGCTATATTCTTTCCAATATCGCTCTCGTCAATGAAAAACTGCGCTCCAAGATCTTTTGACGTCACCTCTCTGGAATCGACAATCGTCAAGGATCCTATACCTGCCAATACCAGGTTCTTGATAACTTCGTTTGTCACGGCGCTGACTCCTATAACGAGAATTTTCGAGTTTCTCATACTGTTTGTCGTCTTGTTAGTACCGAATATGGCTTTACTAGGTCTGGTTATCTCTCATACTTACCGATTCTGAGCCCCGAGGCCCCAAAGCCGAATCTGACGGTCGTACAAAGCAACCTCATCTAAAAGTATTAGTCGTTTCGTCACAGAGTTGAGGAAGTAGTGGTACGTACCAGCTGAGATGCCCGAGTGCGCTGTGCCATTGCTAGCTTCCTGACCTGGCGTTGCCATTTCTCCACCATTCGAGTGATGCTTGTAAATTTCACGGCTGTTTACCACCATTTATACTGTTCGGCATAAACGACAATTATTGACCAGAGATCATCAACATCGTGAAGCACTGAAATTCCAGAAATCATCCCTGGGATTATTCACTAGATTATAACGAGTATCGAAATGTCAATTCATCCTTCGAGACGGCCTATGCTCGAGGAGGTGCAGGATGAGGTTTGTTGATGTCTTGTATATTCTAATGTACGTTACTAACTGTGGATCAGGACATGGATGTTGATACTGGAGTGACTTTGGACAATATTCGTAAGTTTTTGTGGATTATGAGCTAAAAATCTCGAGGTCTAACCGATTCAGCGACATATGTAGGAACGGGAATTCCCTCGGCAGCGTCCCTTCAAACACAGGAGTTTCTGAATCAACAGGAATATAAAAAAGGCGCCAAGTTCGTAACGGCGCCCACAAATGACGACGACGTCAGAAAGTCGCTTCGCGGTCTAAGAGAGCCAGTCACATATTTTGGAGAAGACAAGGCCGATCGAAGAGCTCGACTACAAAAGTTATTGGTGGATCTATTCAATAGGGGCGAAGACGTCAGTGGGCTGGTCATCAGCGGTGGTGGTGGGACTAATGTGGATCACGAATATGAAGACGAAGACGAAGATGAAGAATTCTATACCGAAGGAGATATTCAACTACTACAAGCAAGAAGGAGCATAGCACAATTCTCACTCGAACGAGCTAGAACGAGGATAAAACGACAGACCATTGAATCCTCTATTCCTCTGGCGCGCCATGTGAAATACCGCCGAGAAATCTATTCACAATTACAAACATTTACTTCATTAGGTACCCAATCTGGGTTTGAAAGACCGGTTTCAGCATCCGTGTTCTCTCCAGATTCCCACCTGCTGGCGGCTGGAGATTGGGCCGGCGAAGTGAAAATCCTCACGGTGCCAGATCTGGAAACATATGTAAGCCATAAAGGCCATCATACAGGCCAGGTGACAGGCATATCGTGGCATCCTCAAGCGACAATCTCTCAGGCCAAAGAATCAGTCAATCTGGCCAGTGGCGGATTAGAAGGCGACGTGCAACTATGGAGTTTATCATCAACAGATACCAGCAGCGGCCCATTGGCTACTCTTAAAGGCCATGAAAAACGAGTGTGCAAAATCGACTTTCATCCATCTGGCAAATACCTAGCATCGGCCTCGTATGATCTTACTTGGAGGTTGTGGGATATCAGCACTCAACAAGAGATTCTTCTTCAGGAGGGCCATTCCAAAGAAGTATTTACAGTGCGGTTCCAGAATGATGGATCGCTACTTGGATCGGCTGGTCGGGACGCAATAGGTCGTATCTGGGATATGCGTACGGGGAAAACGATTATGATTCTCGATGGCCACGTCCGGGAAATCTATGGATTGGACTTTTCGCCCAATGGATACCAAGTGGTCACTGGAAGTGCTGATAACTCGGCCATTATCTGGGACATCCGGCAACTGAAAAACTCGTTTACAATTCCTGCCCATACAAATCTAATATCTGAAGTCCGGTTTTTCCAGGGGGCTCCTGAAGGGTTGCAGAGAGGGCCTGATAGTGGAGAAGAGATTCCTTCTAGCGCAGGAACGTTTCTTGCTACATCTTCTTACGATCGTACCATCAAGGTATGTTCAAAGGGGGATTGTCGATTTTTAGGTTGTGTACTGACATTTTACAGCTTTGGAGTGCCGATAACTGGGCTTTACAAAAGACTCTGGTCGATTCGGAAAAGGTTTTATCGGTGGATATTTCTAATGGTGAGTTATTCAGTCAACGGTACAGTAGCAGCCAATGGTACAGTAGCAGCCAACTGTACACAGGCAACCAGCGGTACACAACCAACGGTACACAACCAGCGGTACACAACCAGCGGTACACAACCAACGGTACACTAACAACTGACAGATCAAAAGTATATTGCCAATGGACGAGCTGACAGATATGTGAATCTGTGGGGAGATGAGCTGGCTATGTAGTATATAATTAATGAATCTAATGTACATATTGACTGTTATATATCGACGTTAGGCGACATTCGAGCCATTTGATCCTGGGTTGCGAGTCGTGGAGAGACGAGCTGGCCATGTAGTATTAGCTGGCCATGTAGTATACAATGAACCTAATGTACACGTTAACTGCTATATACCGACGTTATATCACCATTGACGGAGTCGTTGCAATGTTCGAACCATTCGATCCTGGGCTACGAGTCCGACGAGGAACACTGGAAGCGCGAGAAGTGTGGCGCGATCGCGATAGACTGTTTGTAGTGTGACGATCTGACCCAAGGACCCGCTTGAGATGCTCTTCCAGCGTAGCCACTCTTGTTGTCAATTCTTTGATCGTTTCATCTTTTTGGAACCGCTCCTCATCAAATGTCAATAGCCGTAGACGCACCGCTTCCGATTCCAGCTTCTTTTCAAGTTTACGCTGCTCCTTTTCCAGCTCACTGATTTGTCCATGGGCCTCGACTGCCGCGCTCGAGGCCTTTTGGTACTCCGTACGCATGTATTCGTTCTCAGCATTTCGGGATGCCAATTTCTCTTCTAATTTATGGATCTCGGCGGTGTCTTCAGCGATTTTGGCCTGCTGCTCGTCTAATAGCCTTTTCTCGGGGATTTCAGAGGTTTCGAGGAGAGCCTTTGACTTGGCAAGGTCGGCAGAGATCTGGGTCATTTTGTCAGTGGCTCGATCCAGATCGGCTGCTGTCCGTTCAGCTTTGCGTTCGGCAGTCTTGACTTTGGTCTCTAATTCGCCTATAATGAGAATTTTTTCCGAGATCTCCTCGAGAAGATTTTCGTACTCCTTTTGACGAGACGCCGATTGGTTGCGATACGATTGAGCTTCTGACTTTAGAGCAGAGTTTTCATTAATGACATCCTCAAGCCGGCGTAAAAGCTGATGGGTTAGAATGGACGTGTGATGACGGATTTCATTACTGGTAGTATTATGTTGGAGAAGTAATGATGACGAATACTCGGCAGGCTCTGTCTCACGCTTTAGACGTTTGTTATTATAGTAGTCATAATCGGTTATATGCTCGTGTTTGACAGACGACTTTCTCAATGATCTTTGGCTGGAATGCGAGTAATGACTAGTGGACCAGTTGGTCGATGTATTAAACACATCATCACCGTGCAACTCGGTGAGAAGCGACTTTTCAACATCCGAAGCAGAGTACTCTGGTATATCTGGGATATCTGGCAGTAGCCAAGGAGAAGAGCATGTCTGTAGCCATTGAGCAAGCGGTCTTAGAGCTTGAGAATATATGGGTTTGAGATCCACTGGAATCGTCCCGACTTTGCCTCTTAATACAACTGTGCCTGCCAGCACCCGACGAAGAAATCGCACATCGGTTGTATTTGTGAATCCCAAATGTTCATTATGACTCAAGTCCCATTCGCGTTTCGCTTTCAAATAGATGTGTTCTATTGAGTTGGTGGGTACGAGACGAATCACGGGAGTAAGACTGGTGGTGGTGGTAGTAGTACCTGAAGCGGGAGCATTAGAGAACCTGTTCCGAATGGCAGCAATATGATGGTCATTGATGGAAAACGTCTGATCAAAAGCGATAATAACGTCAAACCGTTCGTCACCGAGGTAATTACTATCCAGCTCCGAGGACGCGATAAGATGAATCGTAGAGTATTTCGCATCTGTTTTACCAGTATCTCGTAACTGGGATCCAGAATGACGAAGATAGTTGACAAACTTGCCCTGGATATACGCTTCTATTAGGTCAATGGTTTTGCCTGGTCTGGATACCAAGGCAACCACTAACCGGTATTCCTTGATTATATCCAGTAGATCGCCGAGGATCTTGAACTTGCCGCTCGCATGTTGCAGTCGTAGAGGAACTTCACGAAGAAGAAGATTTTTCGGTAGATAATGGTCGACCAATAGAAACGGATGCGTGGCTACCAATTGAGCATTTGTGTAAAGAGTATGAAGAGACTCTACCAACACCGGTCCGTCTGTCTCAAAGAATTTCAGGATATCGCTGTAGTGAGAAGAGATTACTTGATCTGTCAGTTCTTTCTGGAACTCTGTCATTGGCACTGGCAGAGTATAATCTCCGGAAGAGTTTGAGTTTCCTGGTAATGAGTCGAAAATAATCGAATCGGGAACTGTCAGAATCGGTTCTGGAGTCCCGTCAAGAATACGTCCCAGATCCATAGCGAGTGTAAGTAGACGAGGTAGTTCTAGCGGAGATAAGAGTCTGTATTCACATACAAGTGATAGAAGGAAGGGAAGATGGAGATATTACCGTTCAAGCGCGTATCGATTGGTAGATTGTTTATAGCAAACTGATCTGTACAATGTATAGCATCGCGTATATATAGATAATGAAGTTGCTGGTGCGCGTGCGCGGCTAAGGTTTATACTTTAGGAGCATGCAGGGTCTAGAGTGAGGTCGGTCGGGCGTGAGTTGTATCCAGTGTGTGGTGATTCAGCGATACTTGTGGTTGACCGAGGTTAGTTAATAAGCAATTGTATGACCAATATAGTTGATATGTGTACATGTCCATATGTGTATGTCGATATGGTGGGCATATTCCATAGTTGTGCAAATCCCGTACTTGACACTTTGATTGACATGACGAAACAACAGTTTGATTTGATGCTAGCTTTGGGAACTCTGAGATACGATGCGATGCAAGGACCATGGGCTTAGGCTTATTTGGCACTTTTACTCGTCAACTCGTCAACTCGTCAACTCCTGTACGGTATCAACCCTTTCCCTTATCGCATCCACTGATAATGCACCCCGCATTGTGTTATCTTATTGCCCTCTCGCAGTCCTTAATATTGTAGCGTTTTTTATAAGCAGTAACGATTCGAAATGCCAGTGATTCGTTTCACAGTTGTAAACTTGTTTGTTAAACGCTACATTATGAGCGGAACAGTTTATATGTCCCTTTTATTAATCATAACTCACGGTTGCAGAATCGCATCCTGTTTCTCATGATAAGAACACTTTTGTGAAACGTACTACACGGCTGGGAATCATCTATTCCACTACTGTGATCAAATTCCAAATTCCAATCAATCAGCTGATTCATCCTGTGACGCATGCTTGTCTTACCGATATTTAACTTGGACTGCAATCTGATGATTTACACCTGGTTACCTCGAAACTGATCTCCAACCTACCCATAACTCGCATCTCCGCCTACCATTCTCAACCTCTTCCAATCTTCCCGTGCCTCGTCGGAGATACTCCGCTTCCCCTATCCTACCACTGATCCTCTGACTATTACTCACATCAGTTACCCGCCTTGTTTGTTTGTTGATCCTGCATAGCCGAAGAGTGGCATGTATAGATTAGATTGACTCATTGACAAAATCCGCCTATTGGGCGTTGAAAAGTATATAAAGTGAGCCGTTTTATGTTGGTTCCAAAGGTAAAAATAATATCGTCATTCCATCCAACTATATACTTTAAATTGTAAATTGTAATCGCCTCTGTTGCTGTTACTGTTACTGTTACTGTTACATTTCCTGGAGCCCTGCACGTGACTACACGGCTGGCTGTTCTTTTTTCCCCACCGATACCGGAGAGATTCTGCCGAAATACGGTGAAGTAAAGTGAAAAAAAATCTCCACACTGAGTAGTGACTGACGTACATTGCGTCTGAGTGGAAATCGAGCTCATCAGAGTTTTTGTTGCCTATTTTCCAGAAGCTGGATTTATAGTATAACTACAAGTGGTTTACAGTCCAGAGTATTCTTTTTAACTTGCACAAAGAGCGAAGCAGAAAAAAAAAAACAACCAGATCGATCAAATACTTCAAACGTTCAAAAATGCTTCGAACGAGTTCTTATGGACCCGCGAGACGGTTAGCTATTGTCACCTCTACGAGGTGTCTGAAACGAAATGTTCCATTTGCCCTGCGAAATGTCCACTCCACAAAAAAGACAAAGAGCTCTACGCCAGCAGCAGTGAAAGTGTAAGTTGAGATGGCAAAAACACAACGTTAACCAGACTCGTACTAACTCTACCTTCAGAACCCGTCCTATCCCTGCACCGTCTTTTAACGCCAACCTGGATACTCCATATCCTAATAATAAAGCTCTGATGGATGATTCATTCATCGGACTGTCAGGAGGCCAGATTTTCCATGAAATGATGCTAAGGCACAACGTGGAGGCGATTTTTGGCTACTCAGGAGGCGCCATTCTACCAGTTTTTGATGGCATTTTCAACTCGCCTCATTTCAGATTCATCATGCCTCGGCATGAACAGGGCGCCGGACATATGGCCGAGGGCTATGCTCGAGCCACTGGAAAACCCGGTGTGGTTGTTGTGACTTCGGGTCCAGGAGCTACCAATGTTGTTACTCCTATGCAGGATGCTCTTTCGGATGGAACTCCAATGGTTGTTTTCACTGGCCAAGTTCCTACTTCTTCTATTGGTACGGATGCGTTCCAGGAGGCTGATGTTGTTGGTATTACAAGAAGTTGCACGAAATGGAACGTCATGGTCAAATCCATTGAAGAACTACCGAGAAGAATCAATGAAGCGTTTGAAATCGCCACTTCTGGTAGACCAGGTCCTGTACTTGTGGATCTGCCCAAGGACGTGACGGCAGGGATTTTAAGAAACCCCATCCCCACCGAATCCACTATTCCTTCCCGATCGCTTGCTAATCTGGCATCAGTGGCTATTAATGAAATGCAAGAAGCCACGATCCGAAGAGCGGCCGATTTACTAAACAAGGCCAAGAAACCTCTTATCTATGCTGGTAACGGTATTCTCAACTCAGAAGAAGGTCCTATCCTCCTGAAACAACTGGCCGAAAAGGCATCCATCCCGGTTGCCACCACCTTACATGCCTTGGGCTCTTTTGACGAAACAGATCCAAAGGCTCTTCATATGCTTGGAATGCATGGGTCTGTGTATGCTAACCGAGCTATTCAAAATGCCGATTTGATTATTGCTCTTGGTGCCCGTTTCGATGAACGTGTGACTGGTACTATTACCAAGTTTGCTCCCGCAGCCCGTCTGGCAGCTCTAGAAAAACGAGGTGGAATCATCCACTTTGAGATTCTCCCTAAAAACATCAACAAAGTTGTCGAAGCCACTGAGGCTATTGAAGGAGACGTGGCAAAGAATCTCAGCCGGTTTCTTCCATTTGTCAAGCAGACGGAACGTCCTGAATGGCTTGCTCAATGCGCGGAATGGAAACAAAAGTATCCATTTGCATATGAAGAGGATGTTATTGGAGAGCCCATTCGACCTCAGACTGTGGTGACCACCTTATCCAAGGTTTGTGAGCCCATTAAAGATAAAGTCATCATTTCCACTGGTGTTGGACAACATCAAATGTGGGCTGCTCAGTTTTTCAGATTCAAGCATCCTCGTACTTTACTTACTTCGGGTGGTTTAGGAACCATGGGATATGGTTTGCCGGCTGCTATTGGAGCCAAAGTGGGACGACCAGACGCGGTTGTCATTGATATTGATGGAGACGCATCTTTCAACATGACTCTTACTGAGCTCGGCACTGCTGCGCAATTTGGAATCGATATCAAGGCGATTGTGTTTAATAACGAGGAACAAGGTATGGTCACTCAATGGCAATCGCTTTTCTACGAAGATCGGTTCTCTCACACTCATCAAGTGAATCCCGATTTCATGAAATTGGCTGATGCTATGGGAGTCAAGGGTATTCGCATTGATAAGTTGGAGAATCTCGAGGCTGGGCTTCGAGAAATGCTTGCTACCGAGGGTCCAACTCTTGTAGAGGTGGTTGTGGATCAAAAAGTGCCTGTTCTTCCGCTTGTGCCAGCAGGTAAAGGTTTGGATGAAGGGATTGCATATGATGCCACTGTTGAGGCGGAACGAAAGCGTCTTCGGGCTGAACGACTTGAGCGACTGGCTGCCAAGGATGCCACTGCTGCTGCTCTTGCTGGGAAGAAGAAATAAGCACACCACAGCAGCGGAACGTCAACAACCAGGAAAAAGAATAATCATGGACTCGTACCAATCACAGCCCTCGTTCCACCACCATAGCCCGTTCCTGCGCCCCCCACCACCTCCTGCACACCTGAAAGAACAATTCTTTCTTTGTATTGTGAATAAAAACCTGTTTTGTTTTAATATCTTTATATATGTACGCGTGTACATTTTTGTTGAGAAACTAAGCAGAGCCTAATCACTCGTTGGTCAAAATCGAGCACATGCACTTTGTCTACGATTTTTATAAACAAATAACTAATGGTGTTCTTCTTCAACAACATCGCCAACCACAAACCAATCCTCTTCAACAGGAGCAGCTTGGCCCTCAACAGGAGCAGCAGTAGAATGGACATCAACGCTTTGAGACTCGTATTCAGCGACCTGAGCAACATCACCTTCTACACTGGGAACAGCAGGAGCATGAGGAACAGCCCATGGCTTTACTTGTCCTTCAGCATCCTTAGCAGTCAACGGAGTGGGCTTATAGGCTTTGACTTCTTTAAGGTATAGATCTTGAACGAGGTCAACTAGATAAAGTATTAGTGACATTTCGAAAACGAGAGTCGTAACTAGCACGTCAAATCACACATGAGATGGATTTTCCCAATCTTACCTCTGTTAATAGCAGTCGATTGGAAACCACGACTGGCAGAGACTCGGGCCATCAATGGCACACGACGCTACAATCTTGTTAGGTTTCGTTGTGGAATTAATTGCCCTCTCTAGCGTGTGTACTCACCAATACAACACGAGCAATCATTTTCTATTTCGTTTTGAGCGATGTTGGATATTGAACGCTTAGATATCGAATGCTTGACTGTGAATCTCAAAATGAAACTTTAGCTGCGAATTTTGAGCCAATCAACGATGTAAGTGCGAGGGTTGTGGCCTAACCCTGAACGCGGCGCGAAACAGCCTCACAGAGTGTGGAGATATTATCTCTGGGATACTTTTACCGTCTTTGATCAGTATCAGCTATGATATGGCATGTATTTGTACAGTTTGTGCTTCTGTTTGTAATGCCTTTATAATCTGTGTAGTCTTTTCGTAATACCAATTACTGCCTATTGTGTCTTTCCTCCAGTCTGAACACTGGCTTCATCATTACTTATCAGAGGTTATGTTTCTAAAGCTGTGTTTCTGTCTGTGTGTATGTTACTTATCTAGTCTTCTTCCATCTTCAGTTGCCTGCTGGCCAGCTCGAGGATGATGATTAATTTGGTCAACGTCCCTTGATCTATCCTGCAACGCCGTTTTTCATCTTGCATAATACTTAATATGGAGTCTAGTAGAGATGATCTTCTGCATTTACCACTATCACCTGTTATACCTACCACACCGTGTGAGCTTTATCTATTGATTTGTTCAATATCTCGACCACTCTGATGGACGCACACTAAGCCTGATTCCACAATAAAACCAGAGACGACCTGCTCTTGACCACCGGACTCTGCTGCTGCTCGTATTAACAGTTTTCTTATAGATTCAAATATATGCAAATATCCACTTTGATCAACAATTAATTTCAGAATATCAACAGTCGCGAAACAGCACGTTAAATTGTAATATCAGCTGTAATGATATAATAAATTAAAATCATTGGCAATACGAACTGCAGCTGTTGGAGCACTCAGACCACCGTCTAAAGACCGCGGCGATAGCGAATGTCCGGTCTCGGTCAGATTATCTAATGTCGGACTCCCTTCAGGAATCAGCTCAATATTGTTTGTCAGCATTCTAAACCTCACCTTTGTCCTCACAATTCAAACAAAGTATATAATGAGCATCATCTGTATATAGCCAGTATATTATTCCATATCAGCAAATCAATATGACAGTTCCTGAATTAGTCTATTTTGTGTCTGGAGGATCCAGAGGTATTGGTTTCCAATTGGTCAGCCAATTGAGTAGTCGACCTAATAGCAAGGTAATCGCTACTGCTACTAAACCTGAGGCGGCTCTTGAGCTCCAGAAACTCGCCAAAGAGCGCGGTAATATCTACGTTCTCAAGTATGAAGCTAGCTCTGAAGAAGATGCTGTTGCTGTTGGCAAACAGGTTGGAGAGCTCGTAGATGGGATTGATGTGTTTATTCCCAACGCCGCAATTGGCAGGAACAGCGGTACTCTTCTCAACACTTCAGCCGAGACGTTGAAAGAGCATCACCTTATCAATGTTGTTGGGCCTATTCTGTTATTCAAGGCTTTATACAGCCATTTGCTCAAAAAGCAAACTCGCAAGTTGTTTTTTATCTCCAGTGTGGCTGGTTCAATTGGCGGTTTCTATCCTGTTTCGCTTTCAGGCTATGGGGGATCTAAAGCAGCATTGAATTATGCAGTCAAAGAGCTCAGTTTTGAATTGGCCGATGAGAAGTTTATTGTAGTAGCTGTGCACCCAGGAGGAGTTGATACGGATATGATGAAAGCGTCATTGGAGAAGTACAGGCACACTGAGCCTGAATTGTATAAGCGGTTCAAGGAGGGAGCGATCACACCAGTTGAAAGCGCTTCTAAAGTTCTTGAAATTCTCGACAGATTGAAGCCTGAAGACAACGGTACTTTTATTGATGTCACTGGAGAGACAATTGTCTGGTAGACTAATACATATAAAGATAAGAGAATACAGATAGACAACTGTTTTGATTTAGCCCGAAACGGCAGACGCATAATCGTTATCTTATCAACGTGCATTACGCTTACATGCATTAACAGGCTCATCGAACGGGCTCATCGAACATGATCAGCAAATACCGTTCGACGGGACTGAATCTTAAATTCGTATCAGCCCACCAAGTGGTACGATGGCAAGTGTGATTGCTCTGGAAGCTTATGATTGCAGTGGACGTTTGGCATGACATTCACGCCAGCGTCAGTTATACTTTGTGGATGGATGCCGTTGATTGGTACGGTGGAAGTGGTACGAACCAGGACCACGACCAGACCCGTCATGCGACCCAGCCATAACATCGTCATCAGACTACACTGCCAGTGCTACCTGTTCAGATGTCCGCGAAGCGGACCACCAGGTCTGGGCGGAGCCCAGCCGCCGGAGGCACCCCGAAGGCAACCCGCCCATGAGGGGGGGCGCCGGGGGCCGGGGTGAGATGGCCCACTCACCTGAGACAAACTAGGGGGTGACCGAGTTCATACCGTTAGCGGGGTGGCATGTATATTAAAGTGGGGTGTGGCGGTCATGGCCGGAGAGTTTGGGAAGTCGGCGGATTCAAGTGTTGTGACAGAGTGGACCCGGGTAGAAATCTAGGTTTCGTGTCAGCCAAACAACTATGAACACAGGTTATCCAGGCAGATAATTTGAGGGTGGTTTTTAAGCGCCCAGGGTGCGGAAAAAGTCCACCGACATTTAACCGACATAGATAAGATAGAAGAGCGCCCTAATTAGGAAACGTTATTCGGTGCATGCGCGCGGGTAGTGGGGTAGCCAGATGAAATAAATCAATAAATAAGAGGGGAAAGTCTGATTCGGATTGCAATTATAATCTCAATAGGTTTTGTTTATTGGTCATGTCGTGTCTTACTATGTCCAGGGCTGGCCGCCGGCTGGCTAGTGTGAATGCCATTAGATTGAGAATGCCACTAACACGTCTATCATCGACTTTTCAGTTTGCCCGAAATCACCAGAAAATCGAGAATCCTGGCACTACCAAATACTATGTCAATAATGAATTTGTCGAGAGTACCACTAGCAAATGGATTGATGTACATGATCCATCGACTAATAACCTGGTGACTCGGGTTCCTCAGTCGACTCGGGAAGAACTTAAAGCTGCTGTGGACGCTGCCGAGATCGCTTTCAAGAGCTATAAAAACACTACGATTCTGTCCCGCCAACAGATTGCGTTTAATTATGTACGTCTGATCCGTGAACATTGGGATGAACTGGCTACTTTGATTACATTGGAGCAGGGCAAGACATTTGCTGATGCCAAGGGCGATGTGCTTCGTGGACTTCAGGTCGCTGAGACGGCTACCGCAGTTACCACCCAGCTGACTGGCGAGTTGCTAGAGGTTTCTCGGGATATGGAGACTAAAATGTATCGTGAGCCTCTGGGTGTCATAGCCGCTATCTGTCCGTTCAACTTTCCGGCCATGATCCCTTTATGGTCTATTCCACTTACTATTGTATCCGGGAATACGTTGGTACTCAAGCCATCCGAACGGGATCCTGGCGCTACCATGCTATTGGCAGATTTGGCTCGTCAAGCAGGAGCTCCTCCCGGTGTTATTAATATTGTCCATGGACAGGCTCCTACAGTGGATTTCATTCTTGATGAGCCCCGGATTCGGGCTATTTCGTTTGTGGGTTCTTCAAAAGCTGGCAAATATATTTACTCACGGGGTACCGCAAATGGCAAACGAGTACAGGCCAATCTGGCTGCCAAGAACCACGCAGTGGTTTCCCCAGATGCTAATAAGAACCACACAATCAATTCCATTGTTGGAGCTGCCTTTGGAGCTGCTGGCCAGAGATGCATGGCGCTCTCAGCTCTTGTCACGGTAGGAGAAACCAAAGAATGGGTTACTGAAATCGCCGAAAGCGCTAAAAAACTCAAAGTATCAGGCGGGTTTATTGAAGGAACAGATGTTGGTCCGGTTATTACTCCCGAGTCCAAGGCTCGTATTGAGGATATCATTGCTTCTGCCGAAAAGGATGGTGCTACCATTCTTCTTGACGGGCGGAATTATGTTCCAAAGGACTTTCCCAACGGCAACTTTATTGGTCCTACTATTATTACTGGAGTCAAACCTGGCATGAGATGTTATGATGAAGAGATCTTTGGGCCTGTTCTCGTTGTAAGCGAGGTTGACACCTTAGATGATGCCATTGAGTTTGTCAATAACAATCCTTTCGGAAACGGTGCTGCCATTTTCACCAATTCTGGTGCCACTGGTTACAAATTCCAGAAAGAAATCGAGGCTGGCCAGATTGGTATTAACGTGCCTATTCCCGTACCTCTTCCCATGTTTTCCTTTACTGGAAACAAGGGCTCTTTCCTAGGAGATCTGAACTTTTACGGCAAGGCGGGTCTTCATTTTGTGACGCAGAATAAGACCGTCACGTCGCACTGGCGCCATGAAGATGCTGTCGCCATCAAAGCCAGCGTCAACATGCCCACCCAAAATTAATATTTAAAAAAACGTCATAGTAAAATATACGGTTCATTTAGCAAAGCGTATGCCACCGTGTATAACGAGGTGCCATGGATTCTAGTTTGGCTGAGAGTTTGTAGTCATCCACAGGGTAGATCCACAGGGTAGAAACTATGTTCTGTAAACTTAAATAGTCACCCGACTCAGGGGTAGTAGCCAGTTAGTTGGTGATGTATAGTGCACAGCGTAATATAAGCATAACCAGCCTCCTAAGAGTTAAGACGAGAACCAGCAAAACAGCTTGAATCCAAGAGTATAACGTCAAGTAAGCTTAGCCAGCCTCCCCACGCCTGTTAAAAGCTTATCAGCCTGACTGGTATATTCTACTCATCAGTGGCAGCATGCTCTTCAACGGTCGCAGTTCTAATATATAGGACTCAGTAAGCCTGTTATCATGTTGTGGCCTGGGCGAATTCATGAACATGAGACTATTATCACTCTTTTTAGTCACACCGATTATTTTTCAAATCGTCATAGGCCAGGGAGGCCAGATACAGCCAGCAATTCTAGAGCTCCAACAGGACCTAGAAAATAGCGCGATATCAGTACAGGGGTTTGATGACAGCCAGGGAAAGAAGGGTGCTCTTGCCATTGCAGCTACAGGAGATGCTATTGAAACAGACATCAGGAACGTCATTACAGAACTCGGTGAACTAGGGCCGCTGAATGATAATGGACTGGACCAGCTGAATGATGCTGTAGAATCGGTATGTACCGCCTACACAGACTTTTCATCTAGCATGATGAGCAGATCAGGCGATTTCATCTCTGTGGGAATACGGAAAACAGCTTATAATCTTCTGAATGATATCATAATCCTGACTTTTGAAATGGAAAGTGCTTTCTATAATAGAGTACCCTGTGAGTCACTTGAAACCATTTCTATATTTTTTGACAATATTAATATTGGGCTAGAGAAGGCTGTCAGGGCTTATGGTGATGTAGATGCAACTTCTCCTGCTAGACTACATAGCTGTGGTGGTATAATGTACACCACTAGATCGGCTATTCAAACCACCTACTCTGGCACAGCCGAGACGTCGAAACCGGCAGTGATCTCTTCTCTTTGTGGACCTGAGTCTGGTTCTCAATTTATGACCACAGGAGCAGCATACTCGCCTAACAATCCATCTGCAGGGGTTACAATCTCACTTCACCCGACTCTAACTCTTCTGACCCAAATGATTGTAACTGTAACCCTTACGTATGAAGGAACTACATATGTCACAATCACCTTTGCTGCTGTCACGCCCACAATACCGTCTTCTACTGCTTCTACCTCTATTATGAAAACACTTGCTGATGTTCCCACCATTACTAGCCCAACTTTCTCAACTTCACAACATTCTACTGGTTCCAAAACCGTTTCTTCTAGTGAGAGTATACTATCATCAGTTGAGCAGAATTCTGGTTGCAATCCAAGGCTTGCAGGGATGTTTAATGTGGTCATTTCTATGTTTACTCTTTTGTTTTTATAAAACAGAACATTAAATGAAATGTGTGCGTCATGCAGGGTCCAGCTGCATCCATTTAAGGTGGACCCTGCATCTGTATATGCAAATGTAATTAAACTCTTGACTCTTTGTAACAACGTGTATAGAATCAAACTCAAATCATACTATATCGTCGGGCTGAAATCTGGACTACCTTTATAATACCTTTATAATACCTCTAGAATACCTCTAGAATACCTTTAGAATCCCTTTTAGCATATGAATCTTCACGATCGCACGGCTGACTGGCAGACGCGTCTTCGCGTACGCGCGAAATCAGTCCTGAATCAATACCAGCATCAGACCTGTACCACTGCTGACCAGTTAAGAGATGATTATAGATTAGAATGACCAGTTCGATTCAAGGGCAACCAAAGAATAATCTGGATATCCACCTCTCCTGGCTTCTGGACCACAGGGCAAACATGCCGCGGCCACGGATCGTTAATCAGTTCTCTGAGCCAGTGATGAATGCAAATACTCAGACTCCAAAAACTGGTAGAGTCACTCGCTCATTGCTGAGCCTACGGGGAACCCTAGAAACACCAATAAGGTCATCTGTAGGCCGGAAACCAACTATCAGTGCAGACCCAATTGATCTCACTTTTGATGATGAGAATCCGAATCGCCCTATAGAGCGCACTACTCCGTTAGCTACCACTCCGTTAGCGAATATATCGTCAAGTAAGTTCAGTAGTAGGTCCATGAACAGGCTATTTATTGTCGTCTAACACCACCTCCCAGATCGTCTGAATAAGCTGAATGCTAACACTTCAGCAGCTGATGCTGGACGTCCATTTGCATCTGCTTGTTCGCTATCTCTTAGTCAAGGAAAGGACCTGGCTCATATTATTCTGTCAGATGACGAGGATTTCGAGAACATCGATGTTCGACCACCAGAGGAGGATCAGGATGAAGTCATGAAGGATTTTTATGATGATGACTTTGATGACAAGGAACTTGACGAGTTAGGCAGCAACACCTTAGGAACTACGTCCAAGTATTTCCCTCCAAACAGATTACCGAAAGTGACTGTGCTGACAGGAGAGGAAATAAGAGGATCACAAGTTTACTCTTCAAGGCAACCGCCAGACTCAGATTCGCAGAGCAATCAACTGGATGTTGCGTTTGATTCCGATGAAGATGACGAGTTTGACAGACTCGAACTATCGCCCCGACCCAAACTAACAACACCTCCGAACCCGGTGCTCTTATTCAAGTCGTCAATTGAAAAGTTTAAAGCAACTCCTATTGCTGCTCCTACTGCTGCTCCTACTGCTGCTCCTACTGCTGCTCCTACTGCTGCTCCTACTGCTGCTCCTACTGCTGCTCCTACTGCTGCTCCTACTGCCGCCCCTACTGCTGCTCCTACTGCTATTCCTACTGCTACTCCTACTGCTACTCTTACTGCTCCTCCTTTCCCAGCCGATAATATTGTGATTCCTCAAGTTCTGGGTACCGCATCACCTGTCGGTTCTGTCAGTCGGGTATCTGCTCCTGAAGTCATTGTGCAAGCACCCAATTCACCTCCGGAACATAGAATCTGTTCAGCGAATTCAAGCAACTCCAGGTCGGCTGTGGAAACGTTTGAATCTGATACATTTCAGTTGCAAGCCATCAACGGCTACCAGGCACATATCATTGATAGGTTAACGCAACAAGTGTCTCTGGCAATGTCTGAAATCCAGCGGATCCGCAGTGAATACCCAACCATCACCAATAGCAGGTTCGACCTCGACATGGACATCTTATCGACCGATTTAGAGGGATCACAGAATAAGCTGAAAAGAATTCAACAAGAGCATAATAGTCAATTACAACTAGCCAATGAATCGATATCCATGTCACCTCCTCGAGACAGGAAAAAGCGCAGGATTGATGACGAAACCCCTAATGAGAGAGCACAATATAACGAATTTAACGAAGAATACGACGAGATAATTACTGTCAGTAGCGATGATGATGAGGACGACATTGTGGAAGATATGTCTCGTGGACCGCCATCGCTGTTGGCCGATGATATTGACATGGAGTCAAGCGACAACGAGTTTTTGAGAAGCTTAGATGCAATCACTAAGGACACAAGCATGAAGGAGAACTCGAATAACAACAACATCATTACAAACATTTCTCAATATAATGATGATGTTGACGAGGTCGAGGTTGTCGAATACGATCCATATGTGCTTGTCAACAACGCAGGTGATGAGGACTCGGCTCCATATAAAGCAACACAGGTCGAGACCAGTTCAAAGGCTTCCCAGATCGCTTCGTATCCTTGGAGTAAAGAAGTTTTCTCTACTCTCAAGAGTGCTTTCGGATTGTCGGGGTTCCGTCAGAATCAGTTAGAGGCTATCAACGCCACTTTGAGTGGTAATGATGTACTTGTGCTCATGCCGACCGGGGGTGGAAAGTCGCTGTGTTTTCAATTACCTGCTCTAATAAAGTCGGGCAAGACTAGCGGAGTAACTGTGGTCATTTCGCCATTATTATCACTAATGCAGGACCAGGTTCAGCAATTAAAAGTAAAAGGGATTCGAGCTGAGATGATTAACAGCCAGCTAACGTCCGAAGAGAAGCAGATGAATCGGAACTTGTTATTCGGTAATCAGTTGGATCTTGTCTACCTTTCACCAGAGCTCATGAGAATGAGTACGATGCTGACCGGGTTAAGAAGGCTTCACAGCAAGGGACAGATTTCGAGAATTGTCATTGATGAGGCCCATTGTGTAAGTTCGTGGGGCCATGATTTCCGACCCCAGTACAAAGAACTGGAATTGATCAAATCAGAGTTTACAGGAGTGCCCATTATCGCGCTTACTGCCACTGCCACTTCTCATGTGCAGGTCGATATCCGCAACTGTCTGCGACCGAATTGTCTAGAATTCAAGCAAACGTTTAATCGACCAAACTTATCTTATGAGGTACGCCGATCGACCCGAGGACTAAAGGATGGCAACGGGGTATATCCAGCCATTCGGAAAATAATGGATAAATATCACAATCAAACGGGCATCATCTACTGTCGCACCCAGAATCAGTGTGAAGAACTGGCTAAAAAGCTAAAAAAAGATCGATATCGTGTAGAATATTACCATGGGGGATTAGATACTGATTCAAGAGTACGTATCCAGAAGCAATGGCAGTCAGGAGAAATCAAGGCTGTATGTGCCACAGTGGCATTTGGTATGGGAATCGACAAGCCAGATGTGAGATACGTAATTCATGAAACAATGCCGCGGACAATGGAAGGGTATTATCAGGAGACAGGTAGAGCGGGTCGGGATAGACAGCCATCAGAATGTGTTATGTTTTACTCATTCCACGATTTTATGTCATTAATATGTGCTATTGATCGCGATAAAGATTTAAGCTATGAAAGAAGACAGCATCAAAAGGATTTGTTGAATAGTATGATGCAATACTGTGAAAATGAAATAGATTGTAGAAGACGCATCATTCTCAACTATTTTAATGAGCCGTTGCCCAAGAGTGATATTTGCAAAAAGACCTGTGACAACTGTAAAGAACGATCGAAAAAGAACATCACCAACATCGATATAACGCCAATAGCAAAGGATTTCATTCAACTTGTAGCATATAGTCAAAAGGACGGCGTTTCTCCTGGTCATTGCATTTCTGTGTATAGAGGGTCGAGAATCAAGAAAATACTCGATCTAGGACACGACCGTGCGCCTGGATTTGGCAACGGAAAGTCCAAGACAGTTCGTGAGTTGGAGAGAATCATATCCCATTTGATTCAGAAGAGAATTCTTAAAGATGTTCCCAAACCTAGCCGATTTGGCGGGGCCACTGCCACTGTTTATAAGGGGCCTGAAGCAGATGCTGTTTTGCGAGGGCAGGCTCAAGTGGTGATGCAATTTGTGTCGTCCAAGGTTCCTGCTGCTGGTATTTCTGGTGGTGCAACCCGTGAAGGCTCATCTTACGGTAAACGACAATTGAATGATAGTCAGGATGATTTGTAAGTTGTGGTGGGTAGTTGTGGTGGGTTGCCGTAACTAACTGATTAGGGACATGTTTGCTGATGATAATCCACGACGGCGACAGTCAAAACAACGAAACCACCCAGCATCGACGTCGTCGTCGTCGTCGTCGTCTCATCAAACCAAACGGACTTCGGCGGCCTCAGCAAAGAAGAAACCTGTCTTGAATCGGCCAACCAGCTCGAAAATTCGTGCCATGTCACCGTAGCAATCGATCAAAATAATTTATTCTACTTTAATATATCTAACTAGACAGTATCGTCATCATAAGAAAATCTGCAGTACAGTTAGTAATGGACAAGTGAGCTCTGGTGTGAGCTTTGGTGTGAGCTTTTCTCAACAATAGGTACGTACTTGGTTAACTTTGGATTCTGCGGAGCACGGAGAACATATGCGGAATCGTGCGGAGGGCGACAGTCTTTATTGTTATCTGTGAGCATCGATTGAATAGATAAACACACAGTCAATATAGTTTGAATAGGAGACCATTCCGAGCCGAGCAGATCCAGACAGATATGTCCGTTGGAGTAGATATGTGGATGAATCGGTATAGGACGGTCCTTTGATTTAACAAACTGGACTTGGGGAGATTCTACTGGATAAGCGGAAGAAAACTTGAAATTCAATTCATATGTTTCGTTGAGGTATAACGGGTTATCGGATAACACTTGGATATCGACTGAGCACTCTTCCAGGCTGTCTGACGGTCGGAGGGTGATTCCTATGGATGGAAATGTTAGTTGATGAGGGGAATCGTTGCCGTCATTTGCCAGTGCTTACCGCTGGGTGAGTTAGTCTTGAGACCTTCCAATTCCTTCATAAGACGTCTACGATATGCCATGATGGATGGGATATGGCAATAGAGAACTCGGATGATTCAGGATATATATATTTATGTCTTTTACCGTGCATAATCTATGTACTGATTAGGTGCGGCGGTTCCGGCAGTAGCAGCAGAAGTAGTAGAAGGAAGATGGAGATGGGTGCCTCTTATTCTTGGTAAACTGAGAGGAGATATCCTGAGGGGATGTCACAAATAGGACTGGACGTATGTTCTAGCTAAGTTTGGTTGGTTTAGGAGCGAAGGGGCGAGGTCGAGGTGATCTTAGGAGCAAACTAGACTTGAGTGGTCCGATTCAACGAACAGAGATTGTAGTGAGATTACAAGTCAGATGTGAGTAGGTGCCAATGTTTGATGATGGAAGTGGACGGCAGCTCTGGTGATGAAGCCGGCCATCGAGTGCTGCGCTGAGCACTGAGCGCCCAGCGCTAATGCCTGCACCGAGTCTGCCGCTCCGATTACTTAACCAAATCAAAACCATCCTAGTCAAATATAATGTTAATTGGTTTAATAAAGTGAATGATAGTCTGAGTCCAAAAATATATCTGGTATTTTTTGATTTCAGACTGCTGGCAGATGATCTGCAAAAGATAACAACGACGCTGGCGCATATCGCCGATCAGGGTCCAGAGGCCCATAAAAAGGCATATACGACAGAAACATTCATTATTCAAATATTGTTATTTTTAGTAGTAATTAGATATAGTAGTGTTCCAGGTCTGAGAAAGGTATGGTTTGTGTACTGATTAGTCGTGAATAAAAAAAAAAAAAAAAAAGAGTGAATAAGAACTGGTATCTCAGTCATTAATGAAAGTCGTAATATAAAAAAAGAGAGTGTGTACTCCACCTACTCAAACCATTCCCCACTAGACTAAAGGATTATGCAACATGAGCTCGACTTTTCAGGAGCAGACACGAGCAGACTGGCTCTTGTAGCTACTTCAAAGACGTCATCTACTCCTTCTCCCGTAAGCGCAGAACATTCAATGTATCTTCGAGCTCCTATCTGCCTGGCCACCGATTCCGCGTACTGAGAGTCGACGAAATGCGAGCTTTTTTTCCGAACATCCTCAATAGCGGCCGAGTCTGTTCTTAGATCTTTTTTTAGTCCCACCAGAATGACTGGGACATTTGGACATAGTTGGTCTACTTCCTCGACCCATTTCGTGCGGGCATTATCGAGCGAGTCTGGGCTGTCAACAGCAAATCCAATGAGTATCGCATGAGCTTTGGAGTACGACAAAGGTCTTAATCTCTAAATTGATGTTAGTCCACAGTACCTAATCTGGAGCACGTATGCAGGTAGTCTTGTACGACTGCAGTCTTGGACGAACCTCATATTCTTCTTGTCCCCTGTGATTCTGTTAGTGATAATCGAGCCACTGTTGACGTATTACTTACGCAGTGTCCCACAATGCCAATTGTACAGACTTTCCGTCTACTCTGCAGTCTGTGACATAATTATCAAATACCGTAGGATGCTACGTTGTTAGACAGTGATCCCGACAGTGATCCCGACAGTGATCTGTCCACACCACTCTGCGCATAGAGCACACTCACATATTCCTGCTGTTGTTAGAATCATCATCTCCGCGAAGCGGAGCTACGAGTCTGGGCAGCGCCCAGCCGCCGGAGGCAGAGCCACCTCTGCCCCTTCCCTCACGTTGACTTACTTTTGGAAACTCGCCCAGCGTGAACACGCACAACAGCGACGTCTTTCCACAAGCTCCATCGCCGACAATGACCAGTTTGCGTTTAATGACCTCTCGAGAAGCCATTCTCTGCTGTGAAGTATGCGAGCCAGAGGTGACTGTGGGGTGGTGGTGGTTTTGGTGGTGGTGGCTTCGCAGTGCCGTATATATATTTTATGATTCCACAACAAGGGGTGGTGTCTGTTCTGTGCGCTGTACTCTTGAGGTTGTTGTTGGATTTGTTTCCTTTGTCCAGCTCCTGTTCTTTCCTCCTCCAGTTGCGTTTCCAGTATTTTGGTAAGTGAGTGTTGAATAGTTAAATATGGCAGTAGCAGTAGTAGTAGTAGTAGTAGTAGTAGTATACAGAAGACGACGTGCCGATTCCGCGCAAATATCGTATTGCGGGAGCCGTGGACGAGGCGCGAGCGCGCTTGATTTTCGTTTCTGGAGCCGTTTGGCTGTAAGGCTGTCGCACGGCCATCGCACGCAACGCTGACCCCGACCAGAACTCGCTGTCTTATCCCCTTCAGCCACCTGTTCTTCCATTTCTCTGCTCAATAACCTACTTACCTACCTACTTACCTACCTACTAACCCTGTCCGCTACCGTCACAGCGCCCTGCTGGCGCCCTGCTGGGCCCCCTCTGCCAAGCTCCCGCAGCCGCGCCCTCACCGACATGCGTACCTATAAGGTGCCCTCAGGGGGCCGCGGGGGCTGGGCCTCTGCCTCCGGCGGCTGGGCGCTGCCCAGACCCGTTGCGCTCGCTGCGCGACCGGAGACGAGCCCCGACGAACCTCGCACTCGAGCGGAGCTCGAGCAACGGGTCTGGGCAGCGCCCAGCCGCCGGAGGCAGAACCCGGGCGCCGGAGGCAGACCCCGCGAGGGCAGCGAGCGGCTACAGGGCCAGCCCCGTTGATCCCAAGTTTAGTGCTATAGTGGAGCGCCGGCGCGCGCCGAACCGGGCGGGAGGACGAGGATATCACTGTAGCCGTATCCTGGCCGCTGGCACCAACAAATGCAAATAGAATTTCCATCCAGTACGGTAGAGAGCGAGAGAGATATTAATTAACATTAACATTTCATTTCTTTTCATGTTCCAACCTTGAATGTGCTATTCCCACCACCGCACCATAGGGAACACGCTACATACATTATACGCTTTCGTGCACCGGGGTCTGGAGTGCTAGCGAGATCTGTGTTATCCGAGACGGAGAATCATCACCAGGGGGGCTCTAGTAGCAGCGGATAGTGTGCCTGGCACTGTAATTGGCGGGGTATCATCTACCAGATTAGAAGTCCACTGTGTGGCATTGACAGAGGTTTTACGTTGCCGTTGCCGAGGTCGCACGTCTGCCACGTTGTGCCAAGCCGTGAGAATCCGGATCCAGTGTTTTGTTTCATCAAATACTTGATCCATCGGTCAGTTTGGATCTAGGAGTGAAGATTGTATAGGTATGTTGAGGGTGGAGTGTGGAAGTGTGGAAGTGTGGAAGTGTGAAGTTGTGAAGTTGTGAAGTTGTAGAGGCGTGAAGTGGCCAAGTGGTTGCACTACACTCTTACTAACTGCCAGATCATGATCACTCCAATCTTACAAGAAGCAGTGGCGTCAGCTGCGCCTGCTTTCACTCGACCTATAGAACCAGGCGCCAAGGCTATTTACTCTAGAGATGGATCCAAGGTCATTACGGTTCCAAAGGTCCGCAAATCGTCGAGCTCGTCTGTTTCACGCCGAAAGTCGCTGTCGGATAATGACGAGGATTATTCGGATGATTTCGACCCGGATGACATTCAATATGTGGCAGGAGACAATATCGATTTCGAGTACGCGCCCAAAAGTGGAACTAGTCGTATGGAAAACAGTCTACAACAACCACCGAGGTCGTTGTCGTCGTCTTCGAAGAAGAAAAAGAAAAAGAAGAAGAAGAACAAGAACCCAGCTACTACCACAGCCGCAACAACCGCCAACTCGGTTGAACTCCATAAAGACGGCAATGGCATCACCATCAATAATATCGACTTTTCGTCTCCACAGTCTATTGTTTCTGCTGCCACGGCCGCAGCAGAAGTCGTAGAAGGCAGCGCCAGCTTGAGCCCGCCGCCAGCGCCCCCACCGCCACTGACCAGTTCTCAGCAGTCTTCGGTTGTCAAGAAACGAACGTCGACATCGTCGTCTAAGAAGCGTTCAAAGGACGACCGGATCTGGGATACGTCGTCGGAAGAGGAGCGGGAACGAATCAAAGTGTTTTGGCTGTCTTTGTCGGACGAAGAACGACGGGATCTTGTGAAGATTGAAAAAAATACTGTTTTGCAGATTATGAAAGACCAGCAGAGAAATGGGTGTAGCTGTTCAGTGTGTGGCCGGAAACGAATGGCTATTGAGGAAGAGCTGGAAGGACTGTATAACGCTTACCATGCTGAACTGGAGCTGTATTCGGAAATGGGTGTTCCTCAGAGTTTTGGCAAAAGTCTGCCTTTAGATGTACCCTTCTACCACGACCACCACAATCACAATCATCATGACCACAATCATTCGTCTCATGTCCATCATCATAGCCACTCCCATAATCACTCACATGGCCATTCTCACAGCAGTCAACGGACGAATTCTCATTCTCATGGTGGTGGTGGTGCTGCTCATAACCACCCAAATAACAATATCAACAATAACTCACCTGTGCAACAACTAGCTGAATCATATGCTCGCAAACGGGCTGGCTCTCTGGCCAGCTCACTGCCTCCAGTGCAGTCAGAAGACGATGAAGACATATACGATCGAGATTATGAATCTGACGACAACTACAACGAAGATGACAAACAACATGTTCAGTACTTGAGTATTGACATTGACGACAAACAAGAGGATGTTATTCACCTAATAGAACACCATCGGGAAGAGCTTGAAGCGGCAGGTATGGATTTCTCGGGGAAAACCCCTCCTTCAGATACAAACTCCAAAATATTTCAAAGCATTTTAAAAGGTCGTGAGAAACACAATATGGATGGTGGACCGTGCAATGCCAGAATATGGCCACAGGTAGATGAAGAACCATCGAATGGCGTGGATTTGATAACCAATGGAATGGCGGACGCGAAGATACGAGGTACAGTTACTACGACGTCGACCCCGGTTGTGACGACCACGCAGGTTGTAAAGACCACCAGTTCTGAACCTAGTTCGGCTCTTGCTCCGGCAAATAACACTGACGTATACAATTTTGGCAATAGTCTGACTATCCAGGGAGGCATTCTAACTGTGGCAGATGACATTACCAACAACGATGGCAAAAGGTTTATCGATGTGATGGAACAGTTGGCAGGAAGAAGAATGGCTCGAGAAGAAGAGGCCCTGGCAGCAGCTAATGATGTAAGACTTATTGAAGAGGCTCCGGCTGCAGCTCATGACGAATATGGCGATGACGACGAGTATCTGGAAGGTGGCGAAGAAGAAGATGAGGATGACATTGATTACATCGATGAATACGATGACGATATCGACGATGATTATGACGATGAAGAGGAATATGATGATGAAGACGACGACGAAGAGGGAGAAGACGATCCACCTGTTTCTGAAGAACAGCGTATGGCCGAAGGGCGACGAATGCTACAAATCTTTGCTGCCCGGATGTTTGATCAGAGAGTGCTCAACGCGTATCGAGAAAAAGTCGCTCAGGAACGCCAGAAAAAGCTGCTGGAAGAGCTGGAGGAGGAGACTCGACTCCAGGAGGAAAAGGAGCTCAAGAAACTCAAAGACAAAGAGAAGAAAAAGGATAAGAAGCGGATGCAGAGGCTTGCGAAAGAAGAAGAAAGGGCCAAAAAGGAGGCTGAAAAAGCTCAAGCGGAAGCCGTTCTGAAGGCCGAGCAGACTAAAAAGCAAGAGTTGGCCCGCCAGCGCAAGCTGGAACAGAAAAAGGCACAGGAAGAAGAACGTAAGAAGAAGTTGGAAGAAGAGCGAAAACGGGAAGCTGAAAGAGAACGCAAACGACGTGAGCGAGAGGAAAAAGAAAACCAGCGCCGGCGTGAAAAGGAAGCGAAAGAAGCTGAAGCTCGCCGACTTCGTGCCGAGGAAGAGGAAAAGAAAAGACAGGAAAAGGCCGAAGAAGAAGAGAGGAAACGAAGAGCCAAACAGGAAGAAGAGGAACGTAAGCGGGAAGTCCAGGAGGCAGAAGCCAGACGGCTTAAAGAAGCCCAGAACGAAGAGCTGGCCGCTAAACAGCAGCATCAGAAACAGCTTCTGGCCAGCTTACAACAACACCAACAACAACAACAGGTGTTACAGCCCAGTTCCTCAAACTCCTCGTCACCGCAATCTGGTGGTGCTTCCATGTCTGTCATTTCTCCAGTTCCCACTCTTTCAACTCCCATGTCTCCTGGCTCGGGTACTACTCCCCGAACTCCTGTTGCGCTACCCACTCTTCCTCATGGTATGACCCAACCACAACTACAGTCACAACCACAGTCACAGTCATTGCCATTAGCTAATGGCCTACCTATATCATCATATGGTCAATTGCCGTATCATCAACAGCCACAGTTGTCTACCAATTGGAGTCCATATTTTTCTCCTCCGTCTCAACAACAACAAGCAGCGATCATGAAGCCTGGACTGGTGGTCACCCAACAGCAGCAACAGCCAGCTCTAGCCAATGGCCAGTCCCAGATGGGACTCATGAGTATTCTTGGATATTCATCAGTAGCGGCACCTCCTACTATGATTGGTGAGCAAGCCCAGGATGTTCAGGCTCAGGCTCCGGCTCCAGTCCAACGACGTACCAGTAGTATTGCCCGAACCAGCCAAGAAGATTATGAGATTGATAACCCAGTAGATGAACTGAATCGCATTATTGGCGGACATCGACTTTTGTCGGAAAATGATTCGGCTGGGGACGGTGGTGCTGCAGGCGTAACTAATGGCAGCAATTTTGGTTCTGGTCTGCTGTTTTCTGGTTCGTTATTTGATAGCAGGACAGCTTCGCCATCTCCTGATTGGGGCGCCTTTGGTAGAAGAACTTCGGGCCTTGGTACCAGTATGTGGTCAGCTTCGGCTACTGCTAACGGCAACGGGTCTATGAAGAATGTAACGTCTTGGAGTTCTATGTTACCGCAACAGCAGCCACCATCTGTTTCTAATTATCCTTCTTCAATCAATACTATTCGACAATCTGCCATTACAGCCTACCACGGTCTAGTCAGTGATGGATGGGCTGACGGAGATGGATTTGTGCCTGCTCAAGTGCTATATCATGGAGCTCTTAAGAATTTGGCAGGTACTCTGACCTTTAATCAAAACGAGTTTCACAATGCGTGTGGAGTATATGACAACTTGGGAAATACAAATGACAAGTTTGATTCTCTGAGAGACAGCGTGGGCCTTGTGACGCACCTTAAGTACATTCCAGGACCTATTTCTGGTTCTCTTCAATCGATTGTTTCTCCAACAATGTCTTTAGCGACCACAGCCACCACCGCCACCACTACCACCACCGGCAGCTCTGATGCTAATGGACCCTCGTCTACTACAGCTAACAACTATTGGCCTGTACGTTTGGCTGGTGTTCTCTGACAGTCTTTGTTGGTACATATTTCTTATATTCTAATGATATCATGATGTGTTGCACTTTACGGAGTATTAGCGAGTTGGAACGGGAGGTAGTAGAAATTGGCTATATCAGATCTTATACAGGTCTACAGAATCGCTATTTCTCCGGTTATGCTATAGAAATCGCTTATACCACATCTTATACAGGCCTACAGAATCGCTATCTCTCTGGTTATGCTATAGAAATTGCTCACAAACTTCTGCTGCCTTTACTGGCAGACATCACAGGATTTATAAATTCATTTTTACAGACTACACAATCTTTCCTTCATCACCTGTTTGTCTGTCACCTCATGTCGGATCATTTTCTGCTGCCGGTGCACAGTCGGGTGGATGATCCACGATCCCCGCCCCCACCTAGAATGCGTGCCAGATTATCCGGGCCCTAGCCCTGGCATGCACATCATTTACATTTAAAGATCCGGCTCGAGCTCCTCCTTCTCAGGTCTCTCCACGTAACGAATCGCATCTTGAAATCTTTAATTTTGTACCACAAGCATGGCTACAATTCCTCATAAAACGCATTTGTCACAGATCTATGCTAATGCCGAGCCCCAGTTTGGCAGATATAGAAACCTGTTGACCAAGTTTGCCCAGCAATATGGCGGAAATAGGTCTCCTGATCTGTTGTTGAGAAGCCCTGGACGGGTCAATATCATTGGTGATCACATTGACTATTCGTATTTCTCAGTATTGCCCATGGCAGTTGAGTTTGATATGGTCATGGCGATTGGTGTGGATAAAGAGTGTCAGTCTATTCAAGTGTCGAATGTTGACGCTGAGAATTTCCCTTCTGAAACTGTCGCAATCAGTGAAGACTTGCTTCAAATTGATGCTACGCGATCTGACTGGGTGAACTATTTCCGGTGTGGTTTCAGAGTGGCTCAGGAGTTTTTAAAGTCTCATAATATCGGTACCCATTCCTCGCTTGTTGGCATGAAGGTTCTGATTGATGGTAATGTTCCTACTGGCAGCGGGCTCAGCAGCTCGGCAGCCTTTGTAGTGTGCTCCACCCTATCAGTTCTGTTAGCTAACGGCTATACGGATATTTCCAAGACTTTGCTCACTCAATTGTCTATTCGATGTGAGCAACATGTGGGAGTCAATTCTGGAGGTATGGATCAAGCAGCCAGTATTTTCGGGTTACAGAACCACGCTTTATTTGTATCTTTCGTGCCAGAATTGAAAGTAAAAGAGTTTGCCTTTCCCGACACAGATCCCAAATTGTCGTTTGTAATTGCCAATTCGTTGATTACCGCCAACAAGCACGAAACTGGGCCTGTCAACTACAATTTGCGTGTAGTCGAGGTTACTTTGGCGGCCAATATTTTGGCTAAAAGATTAGGGCTTACTCTTGTAAAGGATGGTAATCTCCAGCAAGGAACTCTGCGTGGAGTTTTGGAAAAGTATTATGAGCTTCATGATCCCGAGTCCCCAGCTTATGGCGTTGATGTAGAAGATTCTCGTAAAAAGCTGTCTAAAATGACTGAGATTGTCGAGGAAATCTTTGGTGCCACAAAAGATGGCTATTCGACCGAAGAAGTTGCAAACGAACTTGGTCTTCCAGTTTCCGAGCTTCAAAGAATTTACATGACCACGTACCCGGTCAGATACGAAAAGTTGCAACTTTATAAACGATCCATCCACGTTTATGAGGAATCCAAACGAGTGTTGGACTTTTTGTCTGTTCTCGAGTCCACTACTATTACAGACAAGTTTGCTCAGTTGGGCCGCCTAATGAACGAGAGTCATTATTCTGCTACTCACAACTTCCAGAACTCATGTCCCGAGCTGGACGACATATGCAGAATCGCTTTGGCTAATGGGTCTGCTGGTTCTCGTGTGACTGGTGCTGGGTTCGGAGGGTCTTCGGTTCATCTGGTTCCTGCCGATAAAGCTCAGGGTCTTATCAAGGCACTGACTCAACTGTATTATAACAAGAGGTTCCCGAATCTCAGCGAGTCGGAGATCTCTGAAGCTATTCTTGTGTCTGAGCCTGGTAGTGGAACGACTCTAATTGAGCCGGGTATTTGTTTAGATTAAATGTACACGGTTATAAATAAGAGATGTTATAATACAGAATTAGACGAGGAGATTCCGCCTTGGTCCTACACTGTGGATAAAAAAGAGATGTTATAATACAAGATTGGACAAAGAGTTTAGTTTCCGCCTTGGTCCATCCTACTCTGGTGTCATAATACGCCAATTGGACGAGGAGTCCAGTTTTCCGCCTTGGTCCATCCTACACTGTGCGACAAGTCGCTTTCCTCTGAGAAGGAGCGGTCATCAAGTTTCTGCTTTTCAACCTTCAATCTTTTGGAATACTTTTCCAGCTGGTCATGGGTGTCCAGAACCCGTTTGTGTTGGTTTTCGTGCTGTGACGAAGGTGGCTCTGAGGGAGCCATGGTTATGCTGTTGAGAGTCTCCACCTGTGATTGCATCTGCTCGACCAAAGTGGCCAGACGGGAAACATCAAAAGACGAGACCGACGATTTTAGTGACGAGGTCTTATCAATATAGTGTTGAAGAATCTCCACATTCCATTCTCTGGGCAGACTTAAAAGTTCTCGAAGTATTTCATCAACATCAATCAGCAGGAAATCCTCACGCGACTGTTTCCTTGTCAATGGAACAATAAGATACTTTATCCATTCAGTGAGAGCAGCATAAAAATGAGGCTCGGTGGGCTCGGTAGGACCACTCTTTTCAACAGCTAGTCCACTGGGAGACCAGTTCATGGCCGTTTTCTGGTCATTCAACAGGTTGATGCAGTACAGTGTTAATTTCTGGGTGAACCCTTCAATGCTGTTATTGCCAATCCTAACATATTCAAAAAGGGGACCAAATAGTTTGATAGATGACGAAAGTTTCTTCAAGCCATCTGATCCTGACGGAACAAGGGCATTTTTATACAGCAGTACACCCATAAACAGTTCTTCGTCTCGCTCAATACAACTCTGGATCTTTTTGACCAGTTTCCAGAATTTCACTCCTTGTGGCGATCCATCGCCCGGTCGCATTACTTTGCCAGGGTCAGACCGTCTCAGACGTCTCCAGTCTCTCAAAAGATCTTTGATCATGTTCTTCTTAGTTTCGATTTCCGCTGTCGAGTCCATCTGCTTCCTATTATCATCATAAGCATTGTGAGACCAGTAATGATGCCACAGCCAGTCAAGTGCTCTCGTTGTCATTTCCCGCAAAGCTTCCAGAGATGGCAAAGACTCATGAGTGGCTGCATGGCGTAGCTCGACAAACGCAGAAGGCAAATCAAGACTTCTCGCTAGCACATGTAAAGGGATAGCATACTGCGACTGTTGAGACGGGTCCAGCAGTCCGTTAACAAATCTAATTATCGCCATCGAATACACCATTCGACTTGCAAACGCGTCATTCTCGGGAGTATCATTCAAAAGGGCCGCCGTCAACAAAGACGTGGATTCAATGGAGTGAGGCAGATTGGCAGCCCGAGTCTGATACGCCTTCACCTTTGCCAGTGCTCGCGCTCTCGGATCCGCTGTCTTCCCTATCTCCTGGCTTGCACCGCCGCCATAGAACAAATCCTTGAGCTCCGAGATATCGCCATCGGATCTCCAAGCAACAACTCTCGGAAGCCGCGACATCTTACTCTGTTCGACCCGAATCACCCCCCTCAAAACCTCTCTTCGCCATCTTCACCAGATCGCTCTGAAAAGTTTTCAGCCGTTCGCCTCGTCCCTGCAGGATCCAGGGTCCATGCAGGGGGTGGTACGCCTCCGGCGGCTGGGCGCTGCCCAGACCCGTTGCTCGCTTCGCTCGTACGGGGGGGCGGGGGAGTGAGAGAGACT
>JAJMIG010000047.1:66895-77327 GCA_030583365.1 Sugiyamaella japonica
AGGCAGACAGGTGCCGAAGACGAGCAATAATTAATAAATTAAACCTACGACAGAGTTTGTTGTCGAGGGCCGCCAGACTGAGCCAGCCGCGTAGAGAGGTGATTTCCGCGAATGCCCGTGGTGCGCCGTGGCGCGCTATCGAATCCGGCAGCAGCGTTCCCAGATTGATGGGCTTCATTAAAGACAGAAAGGGCTAGGAACCGAGTGTATTCATTAACTAATTATCTAATAAGCTGAATCAGGGAAATATTTATAGAGGTGGTTGCCTTGTGGTTTCTAATAATATATGCGTTTGAGAGCCTGTAATGTCTTACGAAACCCGAAACCCTCACGCGACGACGGCCAACAGCAAGCCACTGCCAATATTGGCGGGTGCTAAGCATCAACAAGGCCCACCGCCGGCAGTTCGAGCTATTGCGATCCCCAATCGAGCTTCAGATGTCAGTATTAATCCTCATCGAGTGTCGTCTGCTGCTAAGCTGAGTGATATCATCCGCAAAGGATTACCAGATTCACTTATTTCTGACAGTAAATTCCATGGACCAAGTGCCGCGAAAAGAGGATCCGTGTGTATGGTTCACAACTCTCTGAACCTGAATCTAGATAATGTGTGTCCGCATGACGAGGATGAAGAAGAGCACATGCCCGAAAGCGCGCCTTCAGGATATCTGTACTCGCCAGTTACTCCTAGAGAACCTCTAGTGCAGATTCTTAGTAAGGATGCGATTTCTGAGATGGTTGTTTCGGTTCGAGATCTGTCGAATAATCTTAGCAATATTTCCATGAAACTCAACATGAGAAACATCCTTATAGTCACCAAGATTATGGATACTTCACTTATCCCAATCACCAGGGAACTGACTGTATGGCTTTTATCTCTGGAAACAATGCACGGTCCTCTGAATATTGCCGTACAGGACGTGTTGAAAGACCATCCAGGCTTTGACTATAAAGGGCTTGTCAAGTCCAATCAGCCTGGTCTCAAACGACTGTCGTTTTGGACCCAGGAAATGTGTTTTAAGAACCCCAATCTGTTTGATTTCGTGATAACTTTGGGTGGTGACGGTACTGTTTTATTCACTAGTTGGTTGTTTCAAAATATTGTGCCTCCTGTGCTCAGTATTGGATTAGGCAGTCTCGGATTCATGACGGAATATAGCTATGAAGACCGCAAGGAGGTTATAAAAGACGTCTTGGACAATGGCATTTCCTGTGCTCTCAGAATGCGATTCGCTTGTACAGTGTTTCGTTCTTATGATAGAGGAGAGACTAAAAAGGCATATAATGATCTTCAGAAGGAAATCGAGGCGGGGGCAAAGTCCAACGGAGCATTCCGTAGTCATAAAATTGGCGAGACCTTTTGTATTCTTAATGATGTGGTAGTCGATCGTGGTCCAAACCCCACCATCACCACTACTGAATTATATGGGGACTTTAAATTCCTGACTGCCATGGAGGCCGATGGAGTAGTGATTTCGACCCCCAGCGGTTCGACTGCCTACTCGTTATCTGCTGGTGGTTCTTTAGTGCATCCCGATATCCCTGCCATTCTAATCTCTCCTATCTGTCCTCACACGCTGTCGTTTAGACCACTAGTGCTACCGGATTCCTTGATCATTAGAGTGGGTGTTCCTTATGATGCGCGGTCGTCTGCGTGGTGTAGTTTTGATGGTAAAAGTCGTGTTGAATTACAGCAAGGCGATTTTCTGACCATTACTGCTTCTAGATATCCGTTTCCAAAGGTTACCAATGGCCGTTCGAATACCTCGTGGTTTGAGCGACTCAGTCATACCTTGCATTGGAATGAGCGGAAGCGACAGAAGCCGCTGTATCAGTAATTGTTGCTAGAGGGGTTTTAATCTTATATTTGATGACTATATAAATAGAATATGAATGAAATGATCACAGACATGGTGAAGTTATTTGTCTTGGTTATAGGTGAGTAGTGATGGCAGTGGTGGCGGTGAAGTCAGTGGAACTATAATCACAATGGGTTCTGAGTCTGTTGTGCGAATAGATTGGAGAAACGATACATTTGATTAGAACCTTATTGGTCGAAATGGTCAGAGTTGAGCCATATGAGTGGTTGGAGGTCATGCACAGATCACGATACCTAGGGGTGATGGAAATGTGCTCCAACCAGACCTACATCAGCAAGCAGATTAGCCAACTAAAGCTTGAAAAGCCTACAAATCAGTTCCGTTCCATTGTTTCGGAAACTCTGTCATTTTATGGTTAGAGGTTTACCAGTCTGCAGGGCGCACTGGTAAGATAGGTTGTGATGCCATTATTCATTTTTGCCGGTAGTGCAGAAGCGGTAGCATAGAAGCGTTAAAACAGAAGCGGTAGCGCAAAAGGGGTGACTGTTAGTTCTTGGTGGTGGCTTCCGATAAGGCTATCTATCATAGATATAACTGGCCGTTGCCTATCGCTACACAATTCTGCTGCCTCCGGCGGCTGGGCGCTGCCCAGACCCGTAGCTCTGCTTCGCAGAGTTTCCTAATAAGATAATTTGATATGGCTGTTGATTGTAGTCCAACAACAACATCTCAGTCAATAGCAATAGGATGTCAAGTTGTACCTATATACGTCTGTGTATGATCTGCTAACCCCCGTTCAAACATACGCTATTGATGGCATATATATAATTTCAGAGACTTCTCTCTCGGCTGTTTCTTCAGAAGCGCGGCGATCGCAACCGGAATAGGAAGCCAATATTTTAATGATATTCAGGGGATCGGTTGGATTCTGCAGATTATTCATGTACACGTACTAATCTGGCGCTCAGGGGAAATGACAACAGAACGCAGCAGCAAAGGATCCGCGAGCATTGCTGTATGATAGTGGCAGCACCAACACCAACAAACAATAATGAAACATAATGAAACAATCGCTCATGAACCTTAAGATTCATACGGCAGGCCAAATACGAGAGACGCCCAAGATTCATGCGCGCTTTCGGTTCTATGGTCTGATCCACGAACAAGCATTGAAAGCATTGAAAGCAGATGCAGACATAGAAATACGAATGCGTACTAGAGGTTATCTAATCTCAGGGCCGAAACACTAACCGGTTAAAACTGTACATTTGGGCACTGATATTATGGTCACTACATGAAACAATTAGGCATCTTGATCTGGCGGAGCTGGTTTTTTAATGCCTATCTAGCAGATGTGATTGGCAGTTGGTAGGTCAGGTTGACGACCTTAAACGCTGCCTGTCGTTCCGCGCAGTGTGAAACCAGACAACCAACCATAACTCGGGCCAACCAATTCAATGGCCCCCCGTGCGCCCCCTGCCCCCTGCCACAAGCACTCGAACAATCTCCTGTGCTATCTCCTCTCTGAGCTATCTCCTCGTACAAGGCCCATCAAGCCCACCCGACCTACTTTACTTGCCTAGCCGGAACCCCAGAACGCGTGCAGAGACCCCGAAGCATTACGGGCAGATGCTACGGCTAACCCGCCGGCTACTCGACGCGGCTGGCCCTAGAGTTTCACCACCATAAAAGTGCTACGGCTGCAAAGCCGGTACGGTCCTCCCAGCCATCGGCGCTGACAGCAGTAACTCCTGGAACCTGCTAACTGGGATATCCCTGGACATGACTTTAGAGCCTTTGACACTGGGCACGCGTAACTTTTGATTCGCTTCTCGCATCCACAGTTCTTAAGAAGAAGCGACTACCACACGGACGCAAGGGCTGTATCAGAATATCTCCTGAAGAATCAGTTCACTGGTGGTGAGTGGATGAGCACACGACCTGCTCCTGAGATCGCCTACTAACATTTGTGTCCAGCACACGCAACCAACCCGAACGGCTCCCGGTGTGATTTCCAGCCATTGACACAACCAGAGGCGACGACTGTAAGTGGTTCGTTTGGGGCGGGGCATCGCCTCCGGCGGCTGGGCGCTGCCCAGACCCGTTGCTCCGCTTCGCGGAGACTTGCTAGACGGGACCCAGCGACGAGCGCAGCGAGCAACGGGTCTGGGCAGCGCCCAGCCGCCGGAGGCGAAGTCCCCCGACCCGTCTACAGCTTTCCCCTTCTAACACTTGCCAGCTAGGATATGGTAGGCCGACGGCCTTCACAGCAATCGGTTGCCTCTGACGATGGTGGTGGTACTGGTGGTGGAGGGACGGTAGGAGGAGCGGCCAGTAAGATGGCGGCGTCGTTCAAGTACCTGTCGAAAGGGTCTTCGTCGAGCCACAGTCAGAATAAGGACCACCGTCCTTCTCAGATAAGCAACTCGAGCAGTAGCTCTGGGTCCACGCAGGGGAGCACCAGCACCGCGACGCCGGCCAGCATCCACCTCCAGCCCAGTGCGACGAATAACTCTGTGATCTCGTCGATCCCGTACGAGTCCATTTCGACGAAGTCCAAGTCGCCCATCCCCGTGACATATCTCCAGTCCAACAACGACTCGCGAAGGTCGGCCATGGCAGGCAGCAGCAGCAGCGGCGGCGAGTTTGCTCCGGCCACGCTTATCAGTGGACCGATTCCACCACTGCCGCTCAGCCGAATGCATAGCCAGGGAAGCTCGCCGTCGATTGTGGGCAGCGGAGGTCTTTCGTCGTCGTCGCTTGCAAATGGCAATAGCAATAGCAATAGCAATAGTGCGAGCTCAGGAGGTCTTACGCCAGGTATGCCACCGCCACCACCACTGCCGCTGCCGCCGTCGTCTGCTTCTTCATTCTACCAACTGTCGCCCGTTCTATCCAGCAGCTCGACGTTTTCCATTTCCTCTTCGCATGTCAGCGTGGGCGGCGGCAACCATCAACATTATCACCAGCCCATGAGTGCTCCTCGTCAGAGAGTCGGCGGCACCGATAGCAGGAGTAATAGTCATCGACATTCGCGAAGTGGAGATGTGCAGCAGCTTCACTACAATGCTCCTGGATCGCGGAACTCGAGCTATTCGATTGATGACGATTCCATGTCGATCCGGTCTACGAAAACAACCAAATCAAGCATATTCAGCATGAAAGGCCATGATTTCAGCATAGACAAGCAGCCTAGCGAGGAGGAGATTAAGAGACTGTTTTTAGAACTCATGGTGAGTGGAATTGCCCCACCCCTGTGGAAGCAGAAACTAACGATATTAGACTAAAAGAGACTTCAAGCGTCTGCCAGATTCAGCCAAACAGCAAATGTTGGCATATAATGCAGAAAAAAAATGGCTGTTGATCCAGCAGGATGCGTTACAGCAGGGTCCCAAAAATCGGGGCAAACGAATCCTAGCTAAGCAGGAAGAAAAGACTCCAGAGTGGTACGTGCGCAAGATCATGGATAACTCGATTACCGCAAAGGAGTTGGAGATTCTCACGGTGTCGCTGCGAACCGAACAGGTTGGCTGGGTAAAGGAGTTTCTCAACGCCCAGGGACAAGTGGCACTATCAACCGTGCTATCTCATATCAATCAAAAACCAGGACATTTAACTGATGAGAATTTGGATCGGGAGTTTGACTTGATCAAATGTCTAAAGGCCTTGGTCAATTTCACCGATGGTGCCAACAATGCATTAAATACTCCAACATGTTGTAGTCTAGTAGTACAGAGCTTGATCTCTCCAAGACTAAGTACTCGTAAACTGGTAACAGACTTGCTGGTATTTTTTATTACTTGGGATGATTATAAAGGTCATGGCCATGTCATATCTGCTATGGACCAGATGAAGGGCCATATTGGAGACACTGGCAGGTTTGAAACTTGGCTGAAAGTGGTTGAGAACACCTTGGACGGAAGAGGGAAAATGGGTTCAATGGTGGGCGCAAGTGAAGAACTACGAACAGGAGGTGTAGGCATTGAAAGCTTACTGATGGATTATGGATTGTCTACAATGATTCTTGTGAATGGTATTGTAGATGGAGCCAGAGACGTTCGAGTTCGAATACACATCCGTTCGCAACTAAAAGCGTCGGGTCTTCCAAGAATAGCCGCCAAGCTACAACAGTTGCACGATGATAGCATTGATGAATACATTCGCAAATACGATGAGCAGGCCGCATTGGATTATGAGGACTTGTTGAGCATCGAAAGAGAAGAAGATATAAAAGATATGGAAGATCCCGTAGAGATCTCCAAAGAAATATGGTCTCGTGTAAAGGGAACAAATGCTGAAGCATTCTATTTGAGTGCCATGCAACATTTCATGCTTGTTCGTGAAGATCCTAGTGACGATGGAGCCAAGATGTTTCAATTGGTGGATGCTCTGCTATCACATGTTGTTATGGATCGAATATCTCCAGATGTCGATTTAAGAAATGTGCTCAATTTCTCTGTCCAGCATATTCTTGGTAGGATGCAAACAGATGATCAAGCGCGTCGAGCGTATTTGGAAGCCAAGGAGGCCATGAAGGAGGCTGAAGAGGCGAGAATAGAACGAGATCGTATCCAGCAGTTGGCCAATCTGGGGGCGGATGGACTAGTTGGTCGTCTACAGAAACAGCTGGACGAGCAAGCAGAAATGTTACAGCTACAAAGGAGAGTTAATGAAGGACTCCAGCAAGATCTCGACGAATTGAAGCAGAGCCATGTAATTGATTTACAGAATCAAGAGCTGGAAATTCGCGAGCTATATTTAATGCTTAAAGAGCATAACCGAAATCAAAATGACCAAAACGTGCACAGCGCTGCTAATAATAATACCAATACACCTCAGCTTGGACAGGGAATTCTTGATCGAGAACAACTGGCTCGTAAACTGGAAGCACAGCTGGCACACAAGAAGACTGAATACAAATTAGAAGGCAAGGCATGGGAGTTGGAGCCGAGTCCACGGTTAAGAGAGCTTCGAGACCGTATGGAGGCTTTGCAAATGACTGCTAGAGAACTGGAGTTTGACTTTCAAGAGGATGACAAGAAACTGCAGGATATTGACGAAGACAAGAAATTTAACGAATTTGCCAATGGCATTAGTGGAACGACTCGTGCTGAGTTATATGAACAGAGAATGCTTCGCGTTAAGCAGCTGGAAGACCTTCAGTCGAGATCCAACGATGTTGTGAAATATGTTGGTGATTCTGCAAATGACTCGGCAGATTCTTCACACGATTTCAGTTTCGAGCCTGTTACCGAAAAGGCAAGACTGGTTGTAGTTGGTAAAGCAAACGGAGGTGCTAGCGTGCAGGCGCGGCAGGCTGCTCGACCAGTGGGATTTCTATCTGATTTGTCGAATAAAATTTCCGACCGTCGTGAAGCGGAGACGGAAACTGAATCTGAGTCTGAGTCTGGGGTCGAATTGCCTGCCGATGATAAAGACAGACCGACGGGAACGGGCTCAACGAAGCCGTCTTCTACATCTCGTCTTGAATTCACTGGGCCCCCTGCGCCTGCCCCTCCACCGCTTCCACCGCTGCTATTTTCTTCAGGGCTCCCATATGCTCCACCGGTTCTACCGCCTCTTGGTTTTTCAGAGTCTTTGCAGGCTGTAGCACCGTCGACATCGTCAGCTCCAACCTCAGCTATTGCCCAAGTTTCAGGTTTCACTGGAGCTCCACCTCCACCACCACCTCCTCCTCCACCCCCTCCTTCTACTGGCTTCAGTGGTGGTCCTCCTCCTCCACCACCACCACCACCTCCTCCTCCTCCTCCGCCTGGCTTTGCCTCATCTACAGCCCCCGCTCAAATAGGATTCCTTGGAACTCCCCCTCCTCCACCTCCCCCAGCTCCCGGCACTCCTTTTGGTTTCTCAAATACTGCATCTCCCACACCACCTCCATTGCCACCACCATCTGGAACAGGCACTTCGTCACCTGCCTCGTCTGCACCTGTAATCCCACAGACACCACAATTCAATATGCCTATACGCCCTAAGAGACGTCTTAAACAAATGCATTGGGAGAAGCTGGATAAAGTGGATCACACGGTCTGGGCGGCTGCTAATGAAAACACCCTTGCCGACGCTCTGTATAAAAATGGCATTTTCGACGAGGTGGAAAAGATCTTTGCTGCTAAAGAGATCAAAAGAGTCATGGGCAAGAAGAAAGACAAGGAGGACAAAATCTCTTTTTTGGCTCGAGACCTATCTCAACAGTTTGGCATCAACTTACATATGTTTTCGTCGCTGTCTGTTGAAGAGCTGGTGTTGAAAGTACTTTCATGTGATGCCGAGGTTGTTCAGAACACAAATGTACTGGAGTTTTTATCGAAACCGGAACTAGTAGAAGTAACCATCAACCTGGCTAAAAACTTCCAACCGTATAGTACTGATTGGACACGAACAGACGATGATAATACTCGAAAGGAACCGGAAAAAGATCCCGGTGAACTGGACCGTAGTGACCAGATTTATTTGGAGTTGTGTTATAATCTTCAGCACTATTGGAAATCACGTATAAGAGCCTTGATCGTTGTATCGACTTATGAGCGCGAATATAATGATCTAGTGGTGAAATTACGGCTCATTGATTCTGCCAGTGATGCAGTACGTAAGTCCAGTCGGCTGCGTGACGTTTTGGAAATTATTCTTGCGGTTGGTAACTATATGAATGATCACTCTAAACAGGCGAGTGGCTTCAAGCTGGGAACTTTGCAACGATTGGCATTTACAAAGGACGATAAGAATACCATGACGTTTTTACATTATGTGGAAAAAATCGTTCGCACGTCGTTTCCAGACTTGGAGCAGTTTTGTGCGGATTTGAAGGACGCTATTGCCGTGGCTAAGCTGTCAATAGAGCAGGTTCGTACAGACTGCCAGGACTTTATGCAAATGATCAAGAATGTTCAGACTTCAATCGATATCGGTAATTTGAGTGACCCCACCAAGTTTCACCCCAAGGACAAGATTTTGAATACTGTTTTGTCTGTTTTGCCCGAAGCCAGGAAGAAGCGAGAATTCCTTGGCGATCAACTTAGAACGACAATGTCTGAATTTGAAAAGCTCATGAGATATTTTGGCGAAGATCCAAGCGACAGTGGCGCGGTTGGCTCGTTTTTTGGCAAGTTTGCTTCGTTTGTGAGTGAATATCAAAAGGCCAAGCAGGAGAATATTCTTCGCGAGCAGGAAACTCGTGCTTATGAAGCGAGAAAGAAGTTACAAGAGGCGCCTAAAAAGGCCGCCCAATTAGAAGCAGGAAATCTTGGTCATGGCTCATCACCTAATGGCGGGGCCGCCGCTGCAAACTCCGTCATGGACTCGCTACTGGAACGACTGAAAGCGGCTGGACCCACAGGAAATAGTCGTACTGCGCGAAGACGGGCCTATGCGCGGAAGAACCAAACCGGCAGAGGCTTGTTATCCAACGTTTCCAAGACTGAAGATGTGGCGAATGGCGGCGACTCAGGATCTGGCCAAAACGACGAATCGCCCTCTTCAAACAAGTATGTCTCCAGTGATGATGGCGATAAATCACATACTCCTACAGAAGAAGCATCAACGAGTAGTGGCAATGAAGGAAACGAGCCATTGACCCCGACTAGTCCTGCCAGAGCGTTACCACGACCATTACCGACTATTGTTGATAACGAGGTTGAAGTTGAACTCGAGCGATCCGACACAACAGCATCCGAGTCGGCATTACCGTCGTCATCTTCATTTGTAGATGGTGGCAGCGAAGATGTTGAGGATGTTGGAGGCCGAGCAAGAAAATTGCTACTTGAGCTGCGTAGCGGTAACACGGAATATGGAATTCGAAGTTCTGGGAGCCTTGGAGCTGGAGCCACCACCTCGAGCAGCCGACTGGCGGAAAGACGAGCTCGTAAAGCACAGCATTTACAGAGTCGGTCTGAACATACTTTTCGGTCCATTTCCACCAGTCCTAGCAAAGAAACATCTGAAGAGGCGCCAACGGAGTTGAGTGTGGAGACTGCCGACGGTTCTGAAGGTGATTCTGATGATACAGAGGATGTTTGTGCGGATGCTGCCCGTTCAGGGGACCATGTTTCTTCTATGGAGCCTGCTGACGCTGCTGCTTCTACGCAGCCTGCTGACGCTGCTGCTGCTACGGAGCCTGCTGACGCTGCTGCTGCTACGGAGCCTGCTGACGCTGCTGCTTCTACGGAGCCTGCTGACGCTGCTGCTGCTACGGAGCCTGCTGACGCTGCTGCTTCCACGGATCCTGCTGACGCTGCTACTTCTACGGATCCTGCTGACGCTGCTACTTCTACGGATCCTGCTGACGCTGCTACTTCTACGGATCCTCCCCCGCCATCACCACCCCCAAAACCAACACACGAATCCCCAAAAGACATAGTCGAACTCGACTCGGAATGAACAGTAAAAATAATTATGACGATAATGAATAATGATTTATTATTATATAAATCAATTAATTAATGCCTCGCAGCGCTCACCCTACCGTTTGCCTGCCCGCACTCCCCCTGGCAATGCCTCCGGCGGCTGGGCGCTGCCCAGACCCGTTGCTCCGCTTCGCGGAGGGCCTGGATCGTGGGGCGACACTCCGCGACTCTGCCACTTTCGAGCGGAGCGAG
>JAJMIG010000048.1:0-53591 GCA_030583365.1 Sugiyamaella japonica
CGCCTCCGCCTCTGCCTCTCGTAAGCACAATGCCATCATTACTTACCAAATAATTGGGTAATAACTATCGAGACGTCTGATCGGCTTCGGCCCTTCGTAGCCTGTGTGTCGCGATATACCCTTGTTTATATACTTGTGCTACCCGCTGCAGTCGTGGTCGAACCGATTCGCCGTCTCCGTCCTGTAGGCTTCTCAAAGTACTCTTTCAGGAATTTCTTGCTGTCGAATCCGACAACTCTGACTCCCGCAGCCTCTCTCCGTGTGATTAGTCAGGCCTTAGGTGTGGATGCTTAACGGCTTCAACGGTTAACTGCGTGGGGCGGTGTCGGAACCGCGCCCAGCCTAATCTCTTTCTTCTTCTTCTCCGCTTACGTACTCCGCCACCGGTAGTCTGCTTATCCGGCGTGCCACGACCGGAGGCAGAACCCCCCGCCCCCACCTGGGTCATGTGATGGCGGGCAGTCGCCCAGGCGGAAAGGCGTGAAGAGGGGCCCCTGGTCGCGAAGCCCATGAGCATCAGCTATGTCCACCACCAGTAAACGGCGGCACCCGGATGGTGATGGCCAGTTGGAGACGTGGATGGCGAAGAGACAGGCGGTTAAGCCAGTGCGGGGGTTTGCAGAAAGTGAGTAGAGTGGTGGCGGTATGGTGGTGGTAGAAGCGCGGTGTTAACGGCATGGCGTTTAGAAAACACCCTTGGATTGATTAGACAGGCTCAGCTGGACATGTTGCGAGGCAAGATTCGACCGCCCTTTCACACGGAAGTTGTATTGTCGTGCGAGAGCTGCGGCCGCCGGCTGGATGACGATTATATAGATCCTTCGGAATACCAGTGTGTGCATTGTAATAGGCCGGTGTGCCAATACTGCTCGGTGCAGAGAATTTTCAATGAGAATTTGCTGGAATGCCTCGACTGTATCCGATAGTAGTCGGTGGAATCAACATGGCAGATAGGTTATGTTTTATTTATTATTATTTGTTTTAGAAATAAAATAAAAAAATGATGCGAGTTTACAAATATAAGAGGCAACAGTAGATAGGCACCTATTCGGTTGGAATTGAAACAATTGTGTCTGATCGATTAGAATTGAAACAATTGCGGTTGATGCTGCTGCTGCTGCTGCTGCGGTGATGGGCCCGTGGGGAATACCGACACCGTTGGCAGCTGTTCTAAACCTCCAAAAGTCGGTTGATATTGAAGTGGTGGCTGCTGCTGCAGCCGCTGAAGTTGAGCATTGCTCATGAGCATACTCTGCCTAAATGGGTTACTTCCCGTAGCATGAGATACAAGTGGCTGCTGCTGTTGTTGGACAGCCGTCGAGGCAGCAAATGGATTTGTACCCGTGCGATGCTGGACAACCTGCTGCTCACTAGGCAAAGGAGCTGATACAAGACTGATGCTATTATTAACGAGACCACCATTTCCTCCTTCAGGCACCGAATACAGAGTCGACGCTCTTTTATTGGCAGCAAATGGATTGGATGGACTATCCGAGTCTGACCCGGTGGACATTTTTCGAAACGGATTACTACTGCCTGTATTTGATCGTTGAAGTTGTACTTGAGATTGTTGGAGTGGTTGTTGAAGTGGTTGTTGGAGTGGTTGTTGGAGTGGTTGTTGGAGTGGTTGTTGGAGTGGTTGTTGGAGTGGTTGTTGGAGTGGTTGTTGGAGTGGCTGTTGAAGCGGTTGCTGAAGCGGTTGCTGAAGCGGCTGCTGAAGCGGCTGCTGACCGAAGCCAGAGTATTGTAGTTGTGACTGCGGTTGCGGTTGCTGAATGCTTCCAGAACCCCAAGGATTCGTTTGTGGTGACTGGTTAAACTGTGGTGATGGTGAAAACGCCTGCTGGGGGAACTGTTGCTGCTGCTGCTGTATCAGTTGCTGCTGAGCTTGTGCTTGTGCTTGTGCCTGTGCCTGTGCCTGTACCTGGGCTTGAGCCAATGCTTGAGCTTGAGCTTGAGCTTGAGCTTGTGCTTGAGCTTGTGCTTGAGCTTGTGCTTGTGCTTGTGCTTGTGCTAATGCTTGTGCCTGAACCTGTGCCTGAACAGTTTGCTGAACATTCTGTTGAACATCCTGCTGTAATCCAAATGGATCATTCAGAGAACCCCCATTAACAGATTGCTGTTGCTGCTGCTGCTGCTGCCGATGCTGTTGCTCCTGCTGCACTTTACTCTGCCCATTGACATTCCTCAAACTCTGTCCAGGACTACTACCACTACCACTACCACTACCACTCTCTTTCGCTTGCTTCTCGGCCAAATACTGCCGATGATTGATCTCAAAATCAGGATCATTCAAATAATCCTCCAAAGATTGCGTCAAACTGGTAGGAGCATGCTTGATGTTGGGAATATGTAACTTTGTAGAATATTCCAAGTGCTTGGCAATCTTCAAGTAATTCACCACCTTGACAGTCTGCTGCGTAAACATGGTATAGATTTCCAATGCATGCTCGGCATCCACTTTGGACATTTCAAAGTAATGTTCCAACACATTAATCACTCCCTCGTTCAACACCTGAAACAACGAAAGAAGATCATGAACCAGAAGCCGGAACACCGTCAAGGTGATGTCGTTATTAACCTCTTCCTCATGAAACCGGCATTTCAACAACCCATCTACTTGAATCAACACACTCTCGCATTCTCGTAACAGCCCCTTGTCAACACTCAGATTCTGAAGACGCCCTCCTCCCGTCTTGGTCTGGAATCGCACATAGTCGATTTTCGTCTTTTTAAACTGCGCCGCTCGAACATGTAAATACTTTGCGTACTTAATCAACCCCACCGCCTGGGGATTATTCCCTACCGACCCGACCTTGATTTCCAGAGTCCGCGGGCTCCGAGCAAGATATTCCAGCGTCACATCTCTCGCACCCTCGCGAATCATCAGATGAATCACAATCATCGACTTGTATACAATTGTCCATGCCGAGTCCCGCGCTCGGTTGCCCAGCGTCCTCATCACCACTTCGAAGTCGCCGCTTCCTTCCGTGAACGTGGTTTGCAGAATTGGCTCGATGTACTTGGGCTTGGGTGCCGCCAGCTGACGTCCGGTGTTAGTGGTACTGCTGCTGGGGCCATGCCTCCGGCGGCTGGGCGCTGCCCAGACCCGTAGCTCGCTTCGCTCGGATCGAGTCGAACGACGCTCACGCTGGCTGGGGAATTCGACTACCTACCTTCATCTTCGTGGCACCCTGTAGTATGTTAGTTAGCGCTGTTTCTGTCGCCATCATCCCCCAGAACTGCCTGTCACAAACCTTTACTATCTTCTCATAGCTCCCCGACATGGTCGCTGTGTCGTTGACGTTGGTGCTGTGCTATTTTGGTCTATTGATTGGTGCAAACAAGTCGCCTGTTAACTGATGCCCGGTGCCTGCTGCCCGATATCTGCTGCCCGTTTATCAAAAATATTCCTGCTAACCGCTAGTTCCTGTTCAGCTTGGTTCAGTTGGTTCAGAGTTGATTGTCAAACAAACGTCGCACCTTCATCCGTCTCACATGCCGCTGCCTGGCTGCCGGCCTGGCGGTTGGTTGACTCTTGTGAGAGCCACTGGCGACGGCGCACACGGGCGGGAGGTAGTTACCCGGCTCAGACACCGGGTAGCTGGGCTGTCCGGCTGCTACCGGATCCCGCCACAACCAGCCTATACTATAGTTGAAGCTGGTGTCAAGCCTTGGAATCAAATCCTGACAGAGGCAAATGTGCTAAAAAAACCGTGTGGTTCTTGTGAGACCAAGTCGCTTTCCACCAGTTGTGCTCGAGATATAGTACGTTACTGCCTGCATCGTAAGCCATGCAGGGGCGAGCAGGACACCCAGAATCAAAAAGTGGCAGTTATAATGTAGTTGGTGCCGATTACTAGAGGTCGTTTTTGGGTCATTACTAGGAATTTCGCATAGAAAAATAGCTTGACATGATGTGCTGAATTGCCTGTTTATATTAATATACTTTTAATAGAATTTAAAGGTCGCGTTGCGGAGAAAACAACAACCCGGACCATCTCTCTCAGGCACGTGACATCGCGCCGAAGCCCCCCTTGTACGCACGGCTCGAAGCATCGTGAATTATCACTATCATCTCCATCCTTATCGTTATCGCTATCTTCATAGCTTAGTCACCACGATATGCTTGGCACCAGTTTCTAACGGTTAGTAATCACAGACACTGGGGGGTATCTTTTTACACACTCTTCTTAACTATTCAAAGTAATCTGTTTAATTTGATTGGATATTTCTTCGACATTTAATAATCACCACATTTACTAAAAATCCCTTGCAAATCTTCTACTAGTTCATAACGTAAGACCAACTTTCCATGTCTGGCCGATCGCGTCTAGATAGCTCGTCCAGTTTACTACCACAGCTGGATATTCACAATGTGGTTAATCCTACTCGATCTTTCACTTATATCTTACTCTTGACAGTGATTGTGGGTGGATTACAGCTTTCTTGGTGCACAGAATTCTCAAATGGCACTCCTTATTTACTATCTCTTGGTATGTCCAAGACTCTCATGAGCCTTGTTTGGATAGCGGGTCCGTTATCTGGGACACTGGGTCAGCCAATAGTTGGTGTCATCAGTGATGAGTCGAGGTGCAGATATGGCCGGAGACGTCCTTTGATTATTTTTGGCGCTCTGGCTACAATCTCCAGCTTGCTTTTATTATCTTGGTCAAAGGATATTGTTCAATGGCTATCTTTCAATAGTTTACAGGATGAAGACGAACTTCGAGCCAGAACCATTCCGTTTGCAGCGGTTTTTGTTTATGTTTTGGACTTTTCAATCTCGGTGATTCAGGCCGCTTCAAGAGCATATATCGTCGATAACGTGCCTACTCATCAACAGAACGAGGCCAATGCTTGGGCGGCCCGCATGACGGGAATAGGCAATATTATCGGATATCTATTAGGCTCAATCAATTTAGTTCGTGCTTTCCCTTGGTTAGGCGATTCTCAGTTCAAAGTCTTGAGTGCTTGTGCTTGTATTGCTCTTGTTGTCACTGTGACCCCTGCCGTGTTGTATGTTTCTGAGCGTGATCCAAATACAGACCCTACAATTGTGTCTTCTCCTAAGCAGCAGCGCTCGAATGATGATGATGATAATGATACACATAGCAGCAGTAAACTTCGCCAGATTTACAACGACACTTATCGGGCTATAATCCATCTGTCTCCCCAGACACGTCTGCTATGTAATGTGCAGTTTTTTGCTTGGATTGGTTATTTTCCTATGCTGTTTTATACAACAACCTATGTTGGTGATATATACCGGCGAGAGGTACTGTCTCATAGAAGCCCTGATGCTCCACCACCAAGTCAACATGAGATTGATGAGTTATGGGAAGAAGGGACTAGACGAGGTGCTTATGCATTAGTCATTTATTCGATAACGTCACTAATTGCTAATTTCGTTCTCCCTTATATGGTCAGTGATAAATATTACAAGATTCACAAAATCACTGGAGATCTGGTTAATGAGCAAGAGGACGAACAGCTTGACGAACAGGAGTTTGCAAACTCGTCCATCAACAACAAAATCCGCAACCGTGTACACCAGTTCATCGACTCGAAGCGCACCTCGGTCGCCAAAATGTGGACCGCTTCGCATATTCTATTTGCCATGTGTATGTTTTCTACCTTTTGGATCTCCACCACCACTCAAGCAACGGTGCTTGTGGGTGTTTTAGGTGTTTCATGGGCTGTTGCGCACTGGGCACCCTTCACGATCATTTCCGAGGAAATCTCCCGGATCAAGGAGAAAAAAGCCCGCGCCCAAGTCGTTGGCACTGAAAACGACGGCCATCTATATCATACTTATGAACATGAGGCGGGGATCGTGCTTGGAGTTCATAACGTGTTTGTAGCTGCGCCACAAATGATTTCGTCGCTCATGAGTAGCATTCTTTTCCAGTTTTTTGATAATGAAAGTGGTGGTGACAGTATAGGCTGGGTATTTCGGTTTGGTGGAGTCTTTACACTGGTAGCTATCTACTTGTCACTTTTTATCAAAGAGCCACATGACCTGGACGTTGAAGATGAACTAGATTATTAATATGATTTTGGGCTCAGGGTCCACGCAGGGTCCACGCAGGGTCGACGCAGGATCCACTCAGGGGCCACCGCTCCCGCGCAAGCAGCGTAGATCCTGTTTGGCCGCTTGGACCGTGTCACGCACAACCCCATGTTTTTGGCAGGGGTCTGTGTGCCTGTACTACGCGGCTGAATGGAAATCCTATATACATAAAAGGGTCCTATAATCCTAAATATCATCTATCTAACTAGTAGGACAATATTCTGAAAAATGCTGAGAACAAGTTCCAGAGTCACCACAAAATTGTCATTGGCACGGTCAGCCAGCCAGTTGGCGACTTTTAAAGTTCCAGAGGTCTTTAATGAACCAGTCCGTACCTATGAACCAGGATCCAAAGATCGGGCTGGTGTTTTGAATGCATTGAGTCGGTTGGGCAGTGAAGTGAAAAATATTCCTCTCGTTATTGGCGGCAAAGAAGTTTTCACTAATGAAACGTTTGTTCAAACATCTCCATCGGAGCATAGTAAAGTACTTGCCAAGGTGAGCAGTGCGTCGGCTGGGGACGTCAACAACGCTATCAAGGCTTCTCTACACGCCAAGAGAGACTGGGAATCAGCTCCTTGGGCCGATCGCGCGTCTGTGTTTTTAAAAGCTGCCGAACTGATTGCCGGCAAATATCGTTATGATATGTTGGCAGCTACAATGCTTGGCCAAGGAAAGAACATCTACCAGGCAGAAATCGATTCCACATGTGAATTGATCGACTTCTTACGATTTAATGTCAAATATGCCGAAGAGCTGTATCAGCAGCAGCCTGCTCGATCTTCGCCCGGCGTGTGGAATAGAGCAGAATATCGTGCTTTAGAAGGATTCGTCTATGCCGTAACTCCGTTCAATTTCACGGCCATTGCAGGCAATCTAGTAGGTGCACCTGCTTTAATGGGTAACACTGTTGTATGGAAGCCGTCTAATTCTGCCGTCTTGTCCAATTATCTACTTTACAAGATCTTTCAGGAAGCAGGAGTTCCCGATGGAGTAATCAATTTCGTTCCTGGCAATCCTTTGACTGTCACGGAGCCCATTATTAAACACCCCGACTTTGCTTCGCTTCACTTCACAGGCTCTACCGACGTGTTTGTGAACCTGTACCAGTCGATTGCCGCCAACCTGCCTAGTTACAAGTCGTATCCACGTATTGTAGGTGAGACGGGAGGCAAGAATTTCCATGTCGTTCACCACTCGGCCAATGCCGCTCATGCTGCAAAGTCCACTGTTCGGGGCGCCTTTGAGTATCAGGGCCAGAAATGTTCAGCTACTTCCAGAGTGTATGTTTCCGAATCTATTTGGCCCGAGTTCAAGAAAGAGCTGGTGGCTGAGACCGAGGCTCTGTTACAAGTTGGTGCTGGCGATGCCACCCAGGCGGCCGGATTCCACCGATTCCTTGGTCCTGTGATTCATGAGCAGTCATTCAACAAGCTGGCCAATGCCATTTCGCAAGCAAAACACGACAGTAAGCTCGAGCTACTGGTTGGTGGCAATGTTGACAAGTCTAGCGGATTCTACGTCGAGCCCACTATATTTGTCAGCAAAGACGCCCAACATGCCAACCTGCAGAATGAGTTCTTTGGTCCTCTGCTCACCGTCTACGTGTTCCCCGACGCTCAGTACGAGCAGACGCTTGAAGTCGTTGATTCCACCAGCAAATACGGCCTCACTGGCAGCGTCTTTGCCCAGGACCGTTCGGCCGTGCTCGTGGCCTCTGAGAAGCTCCGCAACTCTGCCGGCAACTTCTACATCAACGACAAGTCCACTGGCGCCGTCGTCGGCCAGCAGTGGTTCGGCGGGTCGCGCAAGTCGGGCACCAACGACAAGAGCGGCTCGGGCAACATCCTGTCGCGGTTCGTGTCCATCCGCAACATGAAAGAAAACTTCGTCGAGGTCGACAACGTCCTCTATCCCTCCAATGCCTAAAATAAACACCCTTGCATTCTCACCACACCGGGCGACGCCTCCGGCGGCTGGGCTCTGCCCAGACCCGTAGCTCGCTTCGCTCGGGCACGGATCTCGGGGCGGCCAGCGACTCGAGCGGAGCGAGCTACGGGTCTGGGCAGAGCCCAGCCGCCGGAGGCGTCGCCCGCTGGTGGTGGCGGTGGTGGTACACACGGGCTATAGTATTTCCTCTGCGGTGAGGTCGCGCTTGATGCGGAATGGCTTGTTGCGCCAGATGATGCGGTGCCCGCACATGGCAATGACCCAGATCGGCAGCGCCAGGACCTCGCGAAGAGCCCAGATGGGCAGCCAGGACTTGAAGAAGGGCCGCAGCTTTCGGGTCGAGTACTCGGGAGAGTAGTACGGCGACACAAAGAAGGGACTGTCCGTGTGCTCCATGTTGGAGTACTGGAGCAGGTTGTGGAAACTCCAGTAGTCAGACGCACACCAGAGACACATGTGGACAAGGAAAAACGTCCAGCTGAAAAACGTTGTAGAGTCGGTGTCGCTCCACCATAAGACAGATAACGCAAAGCTGCCAAAGACCCCGCACAGAATGCTCTCGGTAGTGGGCTCCAGGAGAGTCGCGGCTAGAACCATGTACCGGCGCACTCTCAGCCATCGGATCCTTCTGGAAATATACCCGTCGAAATTGACGTCCGCCAAGGGCTGGACAACGGAATCGCCGGTAAGCGCAGTGCGGCCTCCTTCTTTCCATAACGCTTCAGCAATCATATTATCTTCAGCAATGTATTGGGCAAACACCCGGATGCCATGGCCCGGCAGTTTACCCGTGGCTCTGTCGAGATCCGATCTACGATACAGGTTCGATTTGCCCATGACACAAGGAGCAATGGCAACTGCATTAATGGCCGAATAGAACTTGGAATGAGCAGTCAACATGAACATCTCGTCCAGCTTGGATCCCCAGTTATTGGTCCAGTCTGGCACAATCGACATACACATTGGCAAGTGATGCACCAATTGAACATTCGGGGCTCGGTGGAACGCATATACAGATCTTGCAAGCGTTCCAGGCGACACCCAGACATTGGAATCGAGAACCCATATGATGTCGTATTTGGCCTTTTCATAGCCCTGAGCCAGATTATTGATCTTGGGATTCGGACCGTAATTGCCCTCGCCTATGAGAATCCGAGCATCTACTGATGGGTATTTGGTGACTAACTTGTGAGCCACTTGCACTGCTGGGTCCGATTCAGAAGCAATGCAGAATATGATTTCAAATTTGCGATAGTTTTGTAAAAACGCAGATGTCAGGCATGCGTCCATTTCAGTATCAATGCCTTTTAACGGCCGTAGAATCGTCACTCCTTCACTGGCCGATTGTGCTTGCTCACTCTCAACTGGTAACACTGCGATGTTTGTATATTTCCGCCTCAGAACCGTCAGGCCTAACATACACAATACCACTATTAGTGCGTACCAAACTAAACATATGAAACCCAGTACTCGGATCACCAGGCCGTGAGCATGCTGAGACGAAACATCTGGCTCACCATCGTTGGCAGTTGTATCCATATTATATGCAAAAGTTGTCAAGCCCGAAACCACCACCGTTGACAGAGCTGGTATTAGCAGCCATTTCAATAACACGGCCATCGCAGCCATCTAGATATCATAAAATAGCTCTATTCCACCTCAAGCTTGAATGGTTTATGGTGTGTGTAATATGTCTGTTGGTGTCTGTTGGTGTCTGTTGGTGCCGTTGACGGTCATATGGTGTCTATCTTATACGCATTCTCCAACCATCAAAATCAAACGTCAAACAATTGTTTCTAACAGTACTCCAGTACCGATCAATCCGAAGAGAAAGTATTCGGAATGCGTGAAGAAATTTAATTCGACCGGATCGTGCATCTTCTTCCGTTCGACGCGAGGTGGTGTGCATCTGAGCGTCGCCGGTGTGGCGTACGAGGCTTGCTCGCTTTCCCCTGAAACTGTGCCAGTGTTTATATACTCGCTAAACAGACGGTATATGTAATATGCGCCGTCGGCGCTCGGTGGTTATAGACACCGGGTTCTGCCTCCGGCGGCTGGGCTCCGCCCAGACCTGGTTGTGCTCGCTTCGCTCGCGTCAGCTCGATTCATGGTTTCGCGCAGAGATGCTTGTCCATTGTGTAGATTCAGTTTCGTCTTGTCGTGCAGGATCCTGGCTGCCACGGGGTTGTAGAGAACATGTGGCTCAGTCACCATTTCTATAGATATGAGGTCGATAATACACGCTCCCACCCAGTACCCAGTGGCAGAAACCATCATACCAGCGCCTATTTGTGTACTCAGACCATCGCTATTGTACACTTTAGACACATTGCGTAGAGTGAGGCTGCTGTTATGCCATGTCCCAGTGGTTCTGAGACTGGGTATCTCTTCTGCTGTCAGAGAATCAGCGTTGACATTGTATCCTTGGGATACGGCGAAGAACCGCACTTTGGCTGGGCTGGCCGGACTCAAACTGAGTACATCTGGTTCATTGTTGATGAGCGCGCTGACTGTTAGCAGAAACATTGTTTGTAGTTCATGGCTCGTTCGTAGCTCGTTCGTAGCTCATAGTCTATAGCTTATGATTCGTAGCGAGGAAGAAGTAGGTGGATATAGCACGCCGCACGTACTTTGTGCAACCGCCAGATCAGATGGAGACAGAGCTGCTGCCCCTTCTTTTCTCCCTTTTTCGGATAATCACTCGCTCTTTCACATATAACAGTAGATGTGATCTAGAAATTACAGCCGCCATCTGGGCTCTCTATACCTCTCGGGAAGCAGCACTTAACCTCTTCATACGCAGGGTCCGTAAACAAGGTGCGGCTCCAATCCTGTTAAACGCAAAGTTTTTGCTTATCAGACAGGTTTGTACTAAAGTGCATATAATACTTTTTTTTTTTTTTAATGAGCTGAAATTTCAGGATCTGATTCTTTCATATATACAAATACCAATAGCAAAGAATGAGAGTCTATAACTGTCATTTCTGTTCATCACCGGTATACGTAAGTAGTAGAAGTGAACTACAAAAAGTTATGGTACTGTTGCAAATACTAACTCTACCAGCCCGGTCATGGGATCATGTTTGTTAGAAACGATGCCAAGGAGTTCAGATTCTGTAGGTCAAAGTGTCACAAAAACTTCAAACTCAAGAGAAACCCTCGAAAACTACGATGGACAAAGGCATTCCGTAAAGCTGCTGGTAAAGAAATGGTTGTCGACTCGACGTTGGCCTTCAACTCACGCAGACATGTTCCTGTCAGATATAATCGTCAACTTGTTGCCCAGACTCTGGATGCTATAGCTCGGGTTGAAGAGATTAGACAAAAGAGAGAACGTGCTTTCTACAAGAACAGAATGCGTGGAAACAAGGAAAGACAAAAGGAACAGGACAGAAAGCTTGTTGAGTCCAACCCCGAACTATTACGGCAGAGAGATGTGGAGCTTGCCAAACAAGCTGCCAAGGAAGCCCAACAGGAAAGCGAGATGGAATACAGCGAAGAAGAAGAATACCAATCAGAAGAAGAACAGCAGAAAGTGGCCATTACGGTCAAGAACAAGAAGAGAAGATCCAAGATCCAGGTTGGTGGAATGGATTTGGACTAGATGGTCTCAAGGTTGCATTATAGTTTCTATTAATTTATTTGAATAAAAAGTTGACTTAGCGGTACTGTTTCAGGTTTATTATTTCCGTCTTGGAAATATATATAAATAGAACCTTAAAATGGTTTCAGTAGACGTAATATAAACACTGTTATTCCACCGGTAGTTTGGACTTTTTCTTTATGTTGCAAAAATGGCACCAGCATTTGGTCATTTATTAGTAAACCCCTCATGGATGAACGGATGGACAGATTCTTTGGCAGTTATACCATTCATAGTTTTATTAATACTTGTCATAGTGGTACTACGAAAGGCCAGTGAAGGATCTACTGCACCACTGCCATTAAATATGGCGATATATAGGTCGACATTATCATGAACAACCACTACCAAGTATACCACTACCAAATCCCACGATACACACAATGAGATCCTACTCTGTTGTCCAAGAGTCTTGTGAAAAAGTCCCCGATACCACCCCCTGGGGGGTCCTAAAATCAACGCCGCTGCTAGTGAGGCAACTAGATCACCCTTGCCCACACCAGATCTAAATTTGAGAATGAAATTTCAGATATTAGCATTGATATATCCAAACCATTAGGTCACTCAACTATTCCAGGATGTCTGAATCAACCCAAAGCTCGTCAAACGAGGTCGGTTTTGCTGAACGGACTTTTAATTATGTTCATGAGTTTGTATCTGTAAGTAAATCATTGCAAATGTGTGAAATACATCGACCTAACCATTATTTATAGGATCATCCGGTGATATCAGGAGCTGGAGCCATTGTTGGCCTCATTGCTGTAAGTGAGGATATCGGTTGATAGAAGCAAAGTTCTAACAGTTTAGTTGCGATCTGTTTTCCGCAAACCTGGTCCTGGCGTGGGAGGAAAGACTTTTTATACTGGCGGTTTCGAGGCTAAAATGACGCCTAAAGAGGCCCTTCAGATTCTCAGTTTACGAGAATCGACACTCACCAAGGCCCGACTCAAGGACACCCATAGGCGGATCATGCTTGCCAATCACCCTGATAAAGGGGGGTCACCTTATTTAGCAACCAAAATTAACGAAGCCAAGGATTTACTAGAAAAGAGAGGAACCTTTCGCTGAGCTCTCAGCAGATTACCGTAACCACTATACATGTCCTACCAACTATAACCTGTCTGCATTTTTTTCGTACCATGATTTGTAATTTTAATGTCCTCCCCCTTATCCCCCCCCTGTTGTTGTTTTCTGTACATAATATTACTTGATTTATTTCGTGAAAATAGAAACTACATCCTCGTCTTCAATGCGATGTTGTAGACCACACTTTTGAGGACTGTGCTTAGCAGAAGTTCCCCATACAAGAGCATATCTGAATTTGGCCTTGAAATCTCGATGGATCGAATCACACACATCTTCAATGGAGTTGTGGGCGCTACGAATGACCATGGGATCTGAAAAATTGGGCGCTATTCCCTTTCGTTTGGTGAATATACGAAGAAGAGATAAATCTGCCCAGATTCTTTCTAGCAAATCTTCAATGCCGAGACCCATTGAAACAGAAATCACCACTGTATTAGGCTGACGGGCCAATCGATCAGTCTCTTCCAGAGAAACTGCATCAATCTTGTTGTAACAATACAGACAAGGAATGTAGGATCGATGTGAAGCGTTAATCACGTCGATGAAATCTTCCACAGTGACTTCAGGATCTCGAATCAACACATCGGCATTATGAATTTTATAATCACGGAGAATATTAGCCACCATTTTTTCATCAAGATATCTGGGAGGACTAGTAGCATTGAATTTTAACCCACCAGCTTTTTTGATTTTGAAATACACATTCGGACGTTCCTTATTGAGACGGATTCCAACTGCCTCTAGTTCTCTTTCTAATACGCCTCTCTGCTCCTCTGATTTAGTAGCATCCAGAACCATGAGAATGAGATCTGCCGTTTTCGCAGTGGCAACCACTTGACGGCCTCTACCTTTGCCTTCCGAAGCTCCTTGAATGATTCCTGGTAGATCGAGAATCTGGATTTCCGATCCGTTATATTCCAGTACACCAGGTACTGACGTCAAAGTAGTGAATGCATATTGAGCTACTTCTGACTTTGTCTTTGTAATTTTCGATAATAAAGAAGATTTACCAACCGAAGGGAAACCAATTAATGCCACACGAGCGTCTCCACTTTTCGATACTTCAAACCCCTGGCCTGGTGAAGATGACGACCCTGGAGGTGGTTCCAGTAGTTGTTGCCTATATCTGGCTAGTTTGCCTTTTAGCAGACCGATATGATATTCAGTAGCTTTATTTTTCTGGGTTCGAGCTAATTCTTCCTGAATCTGCTGGATCTTTTCCAGAATGCCCATCGTGTGGTTGTCAGTCAGTGGAGAAGAAATACTGATAATAATAATAAGGTCTAGATATATGTTTGGTTCACCACCGGGTAACTTTTCAGTGTTTTGCGAGCCAAGATGATAAACAATATATATGCTCAGCAGAATGAGAAACAAAAGTGAATACTTACACTCCACACTCATAGTACATTGAGAATGAAGCGTACGGGCCTTCAAAAGGATGGTAAGTCTGGGACATACTACGAGTTTTTTGGAGGTGTCAGCATGAGCACTAACAAAGTCCTGTTAGTATTAAAGTTTTATCGACAATGCTTTAGACAGATTTGTAAAAAGCCTGTAGAAAGCCGGCCCAACTTCCGGGCGTTTGTGCGGAATAATTTTGCACAGTATTCGCATATTAGTAAACGAGATGTCACGACAATTGAGTTCCTGCTAAGAAAGGGGAATAATATGATGGAAGTGTATTCGAATCCGAGTGTCAGAAACATCTCGTCCTGACGTTCCTGTATATATATATGCATTTGTACATAGTGAGTTGTAATAATGAGAAACGTGAGAAAGGTGCAATAGATGATACTGTTGTAAAGACGTATCACTGATCTCTGTGGTGATATGTGTGCATTCGAGACTGCCATAACCGGCGGCCGCCAATGTCTCGGTGCCGTGAGTTACTATACCATTCACCTATGTCAGCTACGGCAAGCGTTGTTTTAGAGGCTGAACTTTCTAGTCGACTGAAGGCTATATTTACCCCTGAAAGAACTAAAAACGGACAACCAACTGAGCCCTGCATTTGCGCCTGTCGAAATCGCATCACGTGCACCAGAGCAGACCAGAGTCAGTAGCTGCCGGTCCCCATTCAAAACCCTCCCTCCCTCTACCATTGGCCTCATAACCAACTCTCGCGAAGCGAGAGCTCCAGGTCCGGGCGGAGCCCGGCCGCCGGAGGCAGACCCCCGAGCCCCCTTGCAAATTCGGGTCCGACAAACGCCCAACGGCACGCGGGTCAGCGGGCGAGCTACGTTTTTGCCGAGGAACTCAGCCGGTCGGCGGAACGGCGGAGCATGCCCAGGCAGCGCAAGCCGTACGGGGCCAGAGATCCCGGGGTAAACAGCTAGAAGAAGCGAGGCACATATAAGTAGTGACAGATTTCCCCATAGTCTAGAGATTTGAAGAAAAGAACAAAAACATATCATCTCACAGTGTACGACGCGTCAAATTGAGTTCCACTAATAAGCCCCGAAAAACAATGTCCTCTGATTATGAAGAAGGTGTGGAAGCGGTTTTAGAAAAACAGCATAACAGAGAGAATCCTCTTGTAGGACAGATCAAATCATTTGTTGCAGGAGGATTTGGAGGCATTTGTGCCGTGGCAGTAGGCCATCCTTTTGATCTTATCAAGGTTCGCTTACAGACTGCTTCTCCAGGCACTTATAGTGGCACGCTAGACGTGGTTAAAAAAACGGTTGCTGCCGATGGAGCCCGTGGTCTTTATCGAGGAGTGGTGGCTCCATTATTAGGAGTCACGCCTATGTTTGCCATATCATTCTGGGGTTATGATATTGGACAGAGAATTGTACGAACGGTTTCTCCTCCTGTTAAAGAGAGCCAGTCATTGAGTATTGGCCAGATATCTGCTGCTGGGTTTCTGTCTGCTATTCCCACTACGGCAGTTGCAGCTCCTTTTGAGCGAGTCAAGGTCATTCTTCAATTACAAGGCCAGCAGGCCAAACCGGGAGCTAAACAGTTTAATGGAGCCATTGACGTTGTGTCGCATCTTTATAAAGAAGGAGGGCTAAGATCTGTATTTAAAGGATCAGTGGCTACTTTATGTCGAGATGGACCGGGCTCTGCGCTTTATTTCGCGACCTATGAATATCTCAAGCGCGAGCTGACTCCCGAGGGGTCGTCCATGTCCTTGACAGCCATTTCTTTTGCCGGTGGTATGGCTGGTGTAGCAATGTGGATCCCGGTGTTCCCCATTGACACTATAAAATCCAATCTTCAGTCCTCGCAGACTCCTCAGTCAATTGGTCAAGTAACCAAGAATATCTACAGATCTGGAGGATACAAGGCATTTTTCCCGGGTCTTGGCCCGGCTCTGCTACGTTCGTTTCCTGCCAACGCGGCCACCTTTGTGGGAGTCGAGCTTGCACATAAATTCTTTCAGACCCTCAGTCTCTAAGATATACTATATGTATGTAGTGATAGAAATTATAGACGGTGGCGACGCAGTCGAGCATAAGAGTAGAAGCCGTTAAAGTCAAGACGGACAGCCAGAAATCGCATCTCACTATCGTCTTCTTTCTTGAGCTTGTGCACCAGCTGCTCGACATTGAAACCAAAGTTGCTTCGAAGACTAGTGATTCCCTTGAGTAGAGTCTCGTATCGTCCTAGTTCTTCAGCTGTTGATGGCCTAATCAGATTGTGCATACCCTCCACAAGACTACGAAACGATAATATGTCCTTGATAATCTCGTGAAGCTCGCCAATAAGACTACCTCCTCCTAGTAACCCTTTATGAGTGATCTGCCGAAGGTACTTTCTATGTGCCTCTATCGTCTCATCGACTGTTAATCTGCCTCCTCCTCGAAGCAGCTCTTTCTGTAGTGTGCACCACGCCATTTCCACTACTTCATAATTGATATAATATTGAAGCTCGCTGATAAAATGCATCATTTCCTGGCATGTACTTCGTACCACTGACCATGAGGTGATATCAGACCCTGCTATCATCTCCCCGCCTCGCTGGCTCACGGCCAACAATTTCCATACAAAGTACAGAGAAAAACTGGCCCATTTGATTCGCCAAAGGAAATTAAACACCCGTAGATATTCGCGAGAAGATCTTTTATCTAAAAGAACAATGTCCAATGGTTGTTGAACCCGATATTCTAAAGTGAATACTTCCCATCCAATATCACCATGGCCCAGTTCCAGCATTCTGGCGTCAATACTATTAAGAACGTGTGGGCTATCGAATTGAGCATTCGAACTTCGAATGGCCGTTTCTAACATAGAAGTTAGATGATGTCGTAATAAAGAAGAGGCCGGTTGATCTAATGTTGGTGCTGCCTCTTCGACCAGCAACTGGACAAAATCGCCTTTGCCTAATAATAAATAATCCTTCAACCCTTGTAAATGTAGGTCAAGGTGGAATTTGGTTCGCAGAAGCTTGTTTAAATGTTCTACAACCTCGTCATATCCTTTAAAAATGTGTTTTTCCAAAATCGAATAGTCGTCAATGCTACTGTTATCGATTCGCCGCCTCGTGTCTATCCATTCGTTGTCACCGCATGCTACCCGAATGAAGTAGAGCGTTTTACCTGTTTCAAACACCTGGTGAGCGACTTTGGTTGACATGAAACTGGGTACAAGAGACTTTTCAAAAACAAATCTATTGTTCCATATTGAAGACTCATCACCAGTCTGAACAAAGAATTCCTGGTATGGATCCAGTAGTCGACCACTAGTGATCCACTCGCTGAGAATGTCGTAGAATGGTTTCGAGACATTTTTGAGAAGCTTGTGGGCAAAGTTGGATATAAACATGTCTCCATTGTACGAGCATTTGTGAAGCAAGGAAAGAATCTGTCCGCCAATGAGATTCTGGCTTTCTTGAGTTATTGAATGAAGTAGCCGTAACCCCAACGTAGCTTCTTGTAAAAGGACGACAGATTTGCGGAGGGTCAGGCGAGAACTATCTTGTCTCATGTTTTTTCTGGCCTCGTTTTCAATCATTCCTATTAACGACAAGTATCCGTTTAATTCGTTATCAACGGCACTTTTGAGTGATTGGTGTATTAGAGATGAGTTTTGATCTCGCTCGTCCTTTTCTTCACCTTGTCTAGAGTCATTTGTATGGATCATGGACTTCAGTTGCTTGTAAAGAAGGGCAGGTTCCAGCAATTGATAACTCAATGATATCAGGGGAAAAGGAATAGTGGCAGGAATCTGTAAAGAAATATTATTTTTCTCGGATAGATTCCATTTTAAGGTGTTTGTTTTTAACCCTTGTAAAGCAAATGGTAGATCTATCAATAGCTCTTCATTTGACGGATTCTGTTGTCGATGTAGTGATTGAATGTGGTATACAGGACTGTCATAAACTTCGTTGTCGTCTTGGTTGGCAGACGTTTCTCCTATAGTATGAGTGTCCATTTGGTGAAGGCCCGAGTATTTGAGATTCGTGACCAAATCATCGTCATCTCTATCATATCGAGAAAATGCCAAAGTGCTTAAAAACTGTAAATGATATTCTGGCCGACTGATGCTTCTATTAGTTACGAGACGTGATACGAGGTTGTTGAATCGAATTGAAGCATGTTCGCCGGGTCTTACTAGGATATACAGTTAGAGATTTCTACAAAACAGTCTTGTATTTGTTGTTGTGGACTCACATTGATTATCGATAATGCCAGTTATGCCTTCTAAAGAGTAATACTCATCTTCATCTGCTGGTTGATAAAGCAGGTCAAGACAGTTTTCGGTTACAAGGTTCACTCGACCTTCAAAAATGTCATTATGGCCAATGACACTTTGAACCAGTTCCTGTATCAGGTGAGTTACCTGGTCATTATCTGTTGTGTTCATTTGCGAGTTTGGCATAAACAAGATATTAATGTGAAGCGACGCGCGTTGGAGATGCTAAATCACGGTACAGGTGCGAGTCACGTGGTATACAGGGAAGGAGGCAGTTGTTTAAGATCAACTAGCGCTGAAGTCAAATCACCATTGGTATCCTGTCACTTATCAATCAGTTGTGAAATGTGACTGCATGTAAGCGAGAAGAACGTAATCATCATATGTGAGTTAGGCTTATATGTGATTAGTATTCGTATTTGTATAGAAAAGAGCTCGTCAGTAGAATGGCAAGAGATGGGTCACTTGAGTCTGTCGAGTCACTTGAGTCTGTCGAGTCACTTGAGTCTGTCGAGTCACTCGAACTCGAATCACTCGAATCGCTCCAGTAGCCAAGTCGTAATAGTCCATTCCAATAACCTCAACAGACCTGTATATTATATTTACGGTCTTGGACTTCACTCAGTATGGCCGCCAGGGGGTATTCAATGGGCAAGGGCAGACTACATTAGCATATGCGTTATCTTTTCAGATGGACCGACGCTTGGGAATGAAAATTTCACTACTGCACCAGTGCACAGGCTAAAATCGTGGCTGTTCGTGTTCAAACAGCGGCGCGCGGTTACAAGACCACGTCAAAACGGCACACACATATCAAACTTCCTGATCCCAACCACTTTGGACCCCGAAACAACCCATTTCTGTTTTTGCAAATAACTGAAAGACTCTCGACATGAATTCTATTACGTCTTCGTTGGCTTCGTTGCGAGTAAGTTAGGAGGATCGCACAAGTTGTGCCACTTTATACTAACCGACTTGATAGTTTTCTAATTTTGCTGATAGATTCAGCTATGAGAGCTTGCGTGTAAGTTGATAAAGTAGTCTGTGAAAAGCCAACACAACTAACAGCACACAGCCTGACGCGTTACAAAGCCGATTTTCAAATCTCAAGACTCTTGGAGACTTTTTCGACGTGAGAAGATTATCCAAACCACAAGGTTGGGGAGACGCCCAGTCGCGTATCCAATATAATCTGGGATACTTTTCAACCAACTATGCTATTGTATTTGCCCTTTTGTCAGTGTGGAGTCTGTTGACCAATCTTTTGTTGCTGTTTGTTATCATTCTGGTTGTTGTTGGCATGATTGGAATTGGAATGCTTCAAGGTCAGGATTTGGTGCTGCCTTTTGGTACTATTGCCCCATCGTCGCTGTATACAACACTATTTATTATTGCCATTCCACTTGGAATCTTTGCGTCGCCGTTGAGTACTCTGTTTTGGTTGATTGGTGCTTCGGGAGTTACAATCTTGGGTCATGCTACTTTGATGGACAAGCCTATTGAAAGTGCATTTTCAGAGGAGCAGGTTTAATAATAATAACAATCAGTATTAGCGAGTTTATTAGTATAGAAGCGTGTGTATAGCACACAAATAATAAATAATAGCATTCAAGCTGTCATCTGAAATTTGTTAGAATTGGTTGTTTCTTGTTTCCCTTACTACATGTGCCATTTCATTCAATTATCAGGTCCACGCCATGTCATAGGCGAATATCATCAAAGCCACGTATATTGGGCACAGTTGACCGTCGTGAGTGTGGAAATTCATCATGTTGAAATGAAAACGGCAGAATTAGCATATGAAATACATACCTTTTTGATTTTTGCGTACGCAAAACTTGCACTCTTTCAAAGTTTATCAGACACGAACAGTTCTCAATCAATAAAGATCAGACATATGCTTGTCAATTTTAAAATTCGAATTTCATCATTAAACTTTGAAGACACAAGTGCGTACGCGACATTTTAATTATTCCATTCCATTCCTTCATTCTAGTTTTGTTAGCACTCTTTCAAATATTCTCCAGCAGCATTCAGTTGTTTCTCAAAATATATCAGAATTGCATGAATGGTAAAAAAAAAGTGTTTTCGTCAACAGGAAACCTGGATCCGACTCGTCATCTAAAATATTCATCATTTAGAGAAACAATCAAAGCACTGCCAAGTACAACTCACCATTATATAGGTATACACAATTGACAAAAGGGGTATCAGAAACCTGGCTGAAAGAGTTAGACGATCCGCTGACACTATCCACTGAAAATGTTCCGTCTCATTATCCAGTTCTCATGGCATGAATCAGTCGCGTGGGTTTTCTAGGCCCACATAAAAAGCTTGTCACTCATTATATATCGGTGCCCAGTGCTATGGTTCGTCATTCTGCCTTTGAGAGCCAACAGAGTGTATGGAATATATTTACCTTGCTTGGATAATAGTTAGTATTATACCGTATGGGTAATCTGTGCACCTTCTTGACATTCTCGCAAAAATATAATCAGTCTAATGCAAAAACTTTTTCAACAGTTAATTCTGCCAGTAATTCCAGCTTTGTTTTTGAAGTCATCATATTAACATCACGAGAGTAGCGACAAGAATAGCGTAAACAGCCCATTTTACACTTACTTTAAATATTGGTATTAGAATAATATTACTTGACGGCTGTTAGTATTTCCCCACGAGTCTAGTGTACTAAAAAAACCCGTCAATCTTTTATCATTATCAGTTTTAGATGCAAAAACTTTTCAACAGTTAATTCTGCCAGTAATTCCAGCTTTGTTTTTGTATAGTCATCATCTGAGAAGAGAGCGCGGGAGCCTATAAAGACTCACCATATTGGGTATCAAAGCAGTCTTCTACATGTTAGTGGATCAACTATTTAACCAAACAGTCTTGAGTCTATCCCGTTACCCAATACCAGTTTCAGAATTCTTGTTTCCGATCATTAAATATATATTCACAAACTCTAGTTTGAATATTTTAAGGTTGGTTCATCAAATTGATAGGGGTATTCAGAAAAATTGTCATTTCTATAGTCAACATACCAAAAAAGACTGCTACTAGTAGTATACAGAAATACAGAGAGAGGAAAAAATGCGAGAAAAATTCATGGCTTTATAGCACCGCAAACCACCCTTGCCCCGCTTTCGTATGCGGTCGGCAACCTGCCGAGCGTCAGTTAGCAGACCCAGAGCATGCGAAGCTACTATAGATTCATAATTCATTAAATAGGGTCTATGTATTTACAGTCAGTCGTTGATTACGCCGGATTTGATTCTGTTGATGGCTGGCCGAGGAGGCAGCGTCGGAGCTGGCTCCGCCGGCCTCACTTGGCCCGCTTGGCCCGCTTGGCCCGCTAGAGGAGCCATGTCGATTCTTCGGCCTGCTATGTTTTCTGCGACCAGAATGCGATCTACTAGCGTCGGCACCGCGGTGCTCGTCTTCAGGAGCACCAGCAGAACTCGCCTGCGCCCTCTGAGACTCGACAGCCCACCATTTTTCAAACTCCTCTTCCTGCTGAATGTCTTTCAAACTTCTTGAGCTCTTCTCGGCTCGCTGTTTCAAGTCGTGCTTCTCCTGCTGAATGATATCTACCAACGTGAAAGCAGGCGGTTCAACGGGTTTTCTGTCTTTGCCTCTTGCATACATGGCAAACGGTGAATCGGCAGGAGACTGCTGGGCCAATGTAGGTGCGGTTCCTCTGTCGCCTCCGGCGGCTGGGCGCTGCCCAGACCCGTTTGCTGCGCTTCGCGCAGACACTGGAGCTGCTATTCTGCTTGTAGATGCTGACGGCGTCGTGGTGCTGGTGGCGGTGGCATTGGCAGTGGCAGTATTGGCGGCGGCGGTGGTGGTGGAATTGCTCCAAGGACTGTTCGTCGTGGATGGGCTTCTCCATCCATTGGACGTCGAGGGACTTTGGTTCTGATTCTGCTGCTCTCGGAGAAGACGTTTACGCTCCTTTTGGGACAGCTTCATATTAGGAACAACATCCATCACAGCCGGAGAAAATCCTCCCGATTCTGACCCCGTCACTATGGATCGTGAGGTTGAACCAGATCCCAAGTAAGAAGGATTCAGCTTGCTTCTTGTCGAGGTCGGCGATTTAACTATGGGTTGCTTTGTACCCAATGCAATACTAGAAGTGGCCGAGGGGCTAATAGAGACAGCCGGAGTGGCACTAGGACTGTTTATAGTTCTCCACGTGCTTGAAGCCTCTTCACTACCAATGCGAGCTTTTGATGATGACAATGTTCTTGGTGGCGTTTGCATCTGGCTAGGAGACGGCCTTGTCGCTGTTGAACCAAACGAAGGCGAGCTGCCAGGCCTGGGAGACACTCGCGAAACAACTGTCCAGGCAGCAGTATTGGAACTGGAAATACTAGGCGAGGAAGTGAATTCGCCAGGTTCTTCAGTACTAGTATCGCCACCAGACGCATTGCTGATGGCCACATCGTCTTCCAGCTCAAAAACTTCTCCATCCATCCTACCGTATGGTTTCTGATTCATTTGTGTTTTGGTGGCCAAAAATGAATAGACCGAATTGGATCCACAAACAGGCGTTAGTCTAGCAATGCAGTCGTTATGATCAGAAACATTATCTAGAAATGTATAACATAACTTCATCATGTCCTGACTGGCGCTCCCTCGCTCTTTTAATATTCTCTTGACATGATATTCTATTCTGCCCAAAGCTTCAGAATTCATGTCGACCAAGAAACTAATCCATTTGTTAGTTTTTTCCTCCTTCTTTATAAGCCCATCATCACTCACCCATTTTCAAGAATACATTCCAAATTGTGCACTATGAAATAGACTAATGCACCCTGTAACTGCGATCCCGGATAGTTCATGGCTTCGGTCAGAAGGTACCCAACATTTTTGACCGTGACTATACAAGTTAGTAAACACTAGAAATCAGACTAATCGCAACGACTGTTGACTTACCAAAATGCTTGATGGTGCATTCACATAACTGACGTAGTTTCGGAAGCAGAAGCTCATCGGCTACTGCCATTACTTCCAAAACAAACCGCAAAAATTGTTTGGCAGTATCCAGCCCTTCAATATAATCGAAAATATCCTCTTCCATGTCTCCATAAATATGACGGATCACCACCTCAAAAACCTGCAAAGAAATAAACGTCAAATCAATAGATTGGCGGCCTTTCGAATTATAGCTTCTCATAAGATACCATCTTTCAGAAAGCAAGGCAGAGAAATATGCTGACCGGCTTTTTAAAATATAGCTATGTGCCAAATACTGCCTGTCATTTTTCAATAAAATGACAACATCAGCATATTGTGCGTTATCTGCCATTGACAACAGCAGATGTCCATCCAAATTTCGCCTTGGTTGTTCATCACGATATACCTCGACCCACAAATTCTGCAACTCAAGTGTTAGCTTGAGTCCGATCAACTCCTGTTTGGATTTCAAAATATGTTTAGGCACTGCTTTACGGAATTCTCCCCAAGGTTTTAATGAGTAGTCGGTATACAAATAGTACACTAGAATCACTACTGTGGCCAACTCGAACCCCGAGAAATCAATGCACACACGGCCTTTATGAATGCATTTACTCATATACAGTTCATCACCTGCTCCAAAACATTTGAGGGTGTCATTGCTACTCCGAGCATCAACCAATGATTTTAAAGGTCGACTGCGACTTGTCACAATCAAAGTATGAACAGGAATAATATGCTTCCCAACTCTGAATACCATATCATACCCTCGCAGTCCATCATCTACATCTACGATACTCAATTCAAAGCCCTCTTCAGTAGCTGATGAGACCCATGAAGAGAGACCATGATAACTTGATTGACAATCAGATTCGAGTGGAATCATCTTGGTTTCTTTATAACCACCATCAGCAAGAGAGAATTCAAGAGGACGATAAAAGTCTCTATCGTGTGATTCCATCATTAGTTTCATACTAGATCTGTCTTCATCACTAGTAACAAACGGTACCAGGAAATGTAAATCGTCGCTCAAATTCGTCTTATTGATAACTAAAGGGGGTGGTATGACATCGTCACAAATAGCAGCAAAGGACCCGAAATTCGCATCACACCGAACCTGGCGAATCCTGGTAATAAATGGCACTCGGCTAAACTTATACTCGCCGACCCGGGGACGTCCACTAGTATTGGGTCGGTTTTTCTGCTTGCTCTTCTTGCTGGTGCTTTTCCATACACCTCCACCACGAGTGCATAAAACCACCGACCCATCATCCGAGATATCGACATCTGTTACCTCCAAATGTTTTTTCCTACCAATCCAGATTGTAGACACGCGAACTTGTCTTGCCAAATTCCCAGGCCGTAGTAACGAGTTATCAGCACCAATAGCACCTGGAGGGACAAAATATTTACTCAGTGAAAACGTATAGACTGATCCCACATTGTCAACAGCACATACGGTTCCATTAGAGCTGGCGGAGATTTTTGTCATGAAAATTGACGACACGATTCTTGCCGAATGGCTATAGGCATTGAAATTCTTAGTCTCGGGAAGATTACTATCAACAGGAAACTGAAGTTTGAAAAAGACTCCGTTCATAAACACGTAAACCTCCTGCCGTCTGCTTGGCAAGATAATGGTGGCGATATCGGTAGCACAAACCATGTGGATTTTTGCTATGCCAATATCAAATAACATATTTCTAGGACTTGGTTCAATCACACAGTGAGTATTACCAGTTCCTGTGGTGGTATTGGCGGTAGAGGCTGTGATGGAGTTGGTATTGGTGGTAGTGGTAGTGGTAGTGGTGGTCGCGGTGGTGGCATCAACACCATTTGCCACTACGCCCCCCGCTGATACAGGTATACCACCAGCCGACAAGTCGGAAATAAATCCCATCTGGCCTACATTTTTCCCCCAACAGAACACTTGTCGGTCAGTGTAAACCACAGTATGGATGTTTGACGCAGCACAGCCAATGAGGCGTTTTCTTCTCAATTCGCCAGTGACCTTTCTCGGTGAATAACAAGGCTCAAGTTTGGTTTTGCCCACTGAATATCCCAGCTGACCATTACGATTGGATCCAAAAGTATAGCACTCGAATGAATCGGTAATCAGTACCGTATGGTCTATACCAGTAGCAACCGCTTCAACAAAGGTGGGCTTGGATGAAAAGCCGGTTATCTTGGTAAATGTAAACTGAGTGGCCACATTGTCCTGGCCAAGACCTAGCCTACCGTTTCTGGGAATACCACAAATATATATATTATCGACCGGATCATCAGTCAGAACCACAGTATGGAGCTTGGATATCTGCACATCCCTAATAACAAATGGCTTGAAACGATCTCTAGGAAGCACTGTATCAGTGGCATTGTTCTCGGGCCGGTCCAGTTTAACCATTTCGGGATTTGTCCTATCGTCTGGATCAGCAAACCCAAGGATATGATTCGCATTCGATCCAAACATAAACAGACGAGAAGAATGGATCTGTCTGGATGTTTTCCCTTTGGTTTCTTCAGTGTCGGTCCCATCATCCTCGTTCTCGCTAAAAATATACTCGTCATCATCATCAGCGGTGGACATTGTCTGCCACTTCTTTCTCCTTCGTCTGTTTGAGTCCTGAGTCGCCTGTCCATCCGGTAAACAACCATCGTTTCCCAGCAACACAGCATTCATGACTTCAAAAGGCGTTTCATTGTTTCTGTCTTTTGTACGAATGGCATCTCGCGAATGAGACATAATCAACTGGCCCGAAGATATGTTTCCTGAATACAACGCCCGATGGAGAGCGGTCCAGCCGGATTCATAGTCAGTGATACTGGTATCGATATGATGATGGTCTAACAGCAGGTTCACCAATTTATTGGACCCAGCCGAGGCTGCTAAATGGAGCAAAGTGCGACCATACAAATCCCTCTGATTGACCTGAGTCTTGGTCATGGACGTGATGCGATCCACAACTGACGACCAGCCAGCCTCGGTCACAATCGTCGACTGATCTGGATCCATCGGACCTGCTGCTCTCGCACTGCCCGACACCATCATTCCTTTCCTATTCGATTCTCTAGCTGATATAAACGAACCATTTTCGTTTGATCCACCTACAGTCATCTAGCTAACAATATGGGCAAGGAGCAAACAGTACCAGAGCAAGAATCTACCTAAAGATGTTAATGGCCATGTGGAATCAGCTGTAGCTTAACGAAGCGCGCATCAAAAAAAGTGTATAGTTTACGATCGATACCAGCCACGGTCATTCACACAATATATCGCTGGCAGACATAAATATAGCTGGACAACCGCGATATATTATTATCTGCAGAGTATATACCGGTTACCCGGATACATGTGTAACTGATGGCCCCACCCCCTCTCCCCCTGAGGCCCTGGGGCAGAGACCCGTTGCTCCGCTTCGCGGAGAGCTGGGAGCTCCACACGTGGGACGACAGCAAGGGCGGTCGGGCGGGTGGAGGACTAGAGCTCTTGCGGATACCAGCCATATCGTGCCAGGTCGACCGAGCCGTCGTCGTCAACGGCAATCTCTTCCCGCAGCTTGACCAGTTGATGCTGTCTGTGTGCCAGTTGTGAGATCTTCCCCTGAGCATTGACTACTCTCCACCACGGCACAGTAGCACTGTTGAATTTGGGCAGGTCTTGAGGGGCAATGTCAGATCCGTGGGCCGCCCTTGGTAGGTGTTTCAATGCCGCGCCCACCTGGCGAGACTTTTCCGGAGTGCCTATTAGTTTGGCAATATGACCTGACCAGATTGCTTACGTTAGCTACCAAAGTGCGTAGTATATATGGTCGACAGATAGGATAGGACATACCGTATGCAGTTACATGGCCGTATGGGATCAATTGAACAGTCTCATAGACAGCCAAGTAGAAAGCCCTGGCCTCGGGAGTTTTGGTGCCGTAATCATCCGCTGACATTGTATATATGGTGAAGAGTGTCACCCCAGTATCGGATACAGATGTAAGTCGACGGGTCACGTGCGAGCGACAGGCGAGGGCAGAGCCCAGCTGCCACAGATATCCCCTGGAAAACACACTCAGAGACTTGACATTGAGTTCATTTTACAATTTACAAGATTCAAATAAGCAAATCCATAGTTTTGAGGTCATTAAATAGCTTGAGGAGTCCATTTAAATGTTGAGCTTGGTTCTTCTCCAGTGTCTTCTCTTGGAGTTGTATCTGATGGTGGTATCAGTCTTGAAGCGGAACCATTGAGGAATGGGTCTGTTTTGCTTCTGGGCCTTGGCGAGCTTGACCTTGGTCTTGAAAGATTTGTGAGACTGTAGGGTTAGTATAAGTTGTCGTATGTTGAGTAGCAATAACATGGCACGAATGGGGCGAGCAAAGGGAAGCGAGTCGAGTAACAGTACGTAGGAGAAGGAGGAGTATGTATGCTCAGATGGTCCGAATACGCTCATGATAAATGAATATGGACGCTCAACTTGGAGTGCCTTTGTCATTCGCTGGCTCATTCACTGGATGATATTGTATTCTCTCGTTTCGTTTCGTGTCGCTTCGCTCGTTTCGCCCATTTCGTTCCACTCGCATTATTGCTATCGCTTCGTCGGTTTAACTTACTGGCATGACTACTGTATTCTGATAATGCTGTTTGGATACACAAAATACCGTATATCGTGAACTAGAAATTCCACAAGCTCTAACTGCCGCTATCACTTCTGAGAGTAGTCGACCCAGCGTCTGATGCGAGTGGCCATGGTTCCTAGCGTATATTCTGGTATGATTTACATGACTGCGTAACAGCTTAATTAGGCAAGCACGAATCACCAGCGTACCATGCCTAGGTCACCAGCCGCGTGTTGACATGCAGGGTCGGCAGGACTATGATTAGCCCAGGGTATTCGAAAAGAATTATAGCACTCATACGTCAGCCCGTAAAAGAGGTCTGTAACACCCGTTACCTGAATTCGTTCCCAACCTGGGACCTGTACCACTTTGTGCTCATCATCTCGGACAATATCTAGTCTATTCACAACAGTATTGCACTGAATTGGCTCAACGCCGTTTAAATCTTCACTATATTCGCTCAAAATAATATACAGCCTATTATCCTTAAGCTGTTAACGGCAGTTTATAGATTACACAGAATACCCCTGAACTACATCTGTAATTATCGCCAATCATATGCCCCGCCGCGCGTGCGGCGCAAGCCACGGCTACGCCAGCCATCTAATCTTCTTCTTGTTGCTGTTTGGTCAGAACATCATCACAACTGAATATTATCCTAAAAACCACCTCCACCAACTGCCATCTGCCGTCGTTCTCAACCCAGCACACTCGCCAGGTTGGTTCACGAGATTGTCATTCAGAGCCCAACCAACATTAATCCCTCTATCCGCCAGAACACCGGCAGGCGGCGCGACATTGTCTATTAAAAACGCGGCAAGCACCTTTTCTCAAATGGTTCGCGTTGGGCCGAAACGAAACAAAGGCGTCAAATCCCGGTCCATCTATGACACTAATGGTGATGACCAGGTGATTGATCAGTCACTAATAGACCACGCTAATGACCAGCTCTCGGGCTACGAACCGGCCGATAATGATGTGGCGGCGACCATGAATATCGATGATTTGAATCGAGTGGCAGATTATAATGCTTCACAGACTGCTAATGCTAATGTTGACGCTAATGCTAATGTTAATGCTAATGCTAATGCTAGTATCAATGTCGAGGCTCAGAACCAGATGGACATGGATGACGATGATATGGATTCAGACGACGATCCTGCGTTTGAGCCCGAACCAGAGCGCCAGCATCATTCACGGTCCATGACACATGATACGACAAGGAATGCATCTGATTCTCCAGTGAGCAGCTCTAAAGGCAAATCACCTGTTGGTACTAAACGAGCGGGTTTTACCAATCGAGAGAAAAAGGCACTTCGTGAATGGGTCCAGTCTCAGGATACAAAGCCCAATCAAAAACAATGTATTGACTGGTTCTATGAGAAATTCAGGCGTCGCATCAGTCAATCGGGGGTATCTCGATGTCTCAGTAAAAAGAACAAGCATCTCGACGATGAGGCTGTCAATGAAGCTTCAATCAGAAACAGATATGGTAAATATCCAGTATTGGAAGATATGTTGGTTGATTGGCAATTGTACCAATCAAAGACAGGTGGAGCAGTAACGGCCGCTCTTCTCTTAAAGAAGGCCAACGAGCTTTGGTACAGGATTCCCGAGTATCGAGGTACTGAGCCCGAGTTCAACTATCGATGGTTGGACAGATTTAGAAAGAGAAATAACATTGAGTATTCTCCTGGTACAAATGGTGGTCGTGCTGGTGCTGGTGCTGCAAGAGTTAGTAACTCACCGGCTCACAGAAGCAACAGTAACTTAGTGCACAACAAAAAGAGGGCCACTGGTGTTCTGGATGGATTGGCTGAAGCAGGTGCTGTGACACCTGCAACAGTTTCAACCATTCCCGCTCTGCCGTTATCGGCAGACCCGTCAATAGCCAATACGGATCCTGCTTTATTTGATTCGTTAACACCAGCTCCATCGTCACAGCCCGTAGCTGAAGCTGGGACTTCCATTGGCCACACGACAGTAATTCATGAACATTCCGAACCTGTAGATAGTGGGACTACTCATTATACAACTTCGGGCACTCCTAGTGAAAATCTAAGAGCACTACAATTGCTGTGTGCTACTTATGATCCTTCAAACATTTATACTGTTATGGAAACAGGGTTTCACTGGAGAAAGTCGCTGTCTGCTTCTCACAGTCTGCCGAGTTTGATTCCGTACAGTTCCAGACATCGAACTACCGGCACTAATAACAACAACCATTCCACTAATAATACTGCCAATAGTGAGGCAGAGGTTGCTGCGGCAGTGGCTCTAGCGGCCGCTACCACCACCAACAATTCAAATCGCAGTGCTACCACCACCACCACTTCATCAATCGACGATGAAGATATCAATCCCGAACTCACTGCTATGCAGGTTACTGCCACCGAACAGCATATTTCTGCTCAAGATGTCGCGAGATCAGTACTTGCACAGCAACAGCACCATCAAAATAAACAAAACAGTCAATTATTGACAGGTGCTGCCTCTACCTCTACTCCAGACGCCAAATCGGATAAATTCACCGTGCTCATTGCGTCTAATTGTTCCGGCACTGATCGTATTCCCCTTAACTTTGTTGCTGCAGAAAAGCCGAGCTCGCTACACAATGTCAATTTGGCAGCAATCAATGCTGCCTGGATCACTCGTCGCGTGCCTGGTTTAGACGTATTTACAATGAGGAAATGGCTCAGCGAGTTTATATCGCATATTCGATCCAAGCCAGGAAGTCGGTCGAAACAGTATTTACTGGTTCTTTATCGAAACCCTGTCCATGAAGACGCAGTGAAACTGGTCTTGTTTCCTGCAAATATCCGTGTCGAGTTTTTGAATGAGCGAGGCCAGGAATCGGGTGGTTTACCTTTAGAACAGGAGGTTGTGCAACGATGGAAACTCAACTATTCGTATCATTGGTTAAAGTATATTTTGGATTCATATAACGGAGATCTTTTAGCAGAAGAAGGTGGCAGTGGTGGTGGTGACAAGGGAGGAACACTCGAGCAAGATCCTATACAGACAGTACGTGTTTTCCAATCCATCCAATGGGCTGTTCAGTCTTGGTATCATGAGATTTCCGATGGAGTATTTCGAAACGCGTTTTTATCGAGTGCACTGAGTACAAATGCCAGTGAGTTGGAACCAGTAGAAGAGCTGCCTAATATTGATCTTGTGTATCAAGCAATCAAGCATAGTGGAAGAATATCAGATATTGTTGATGTTGATGAGTTTCTCAATTCAGATTTTGATATTGCCGATATTGTCGATGATAACGAAGGCGATCTACTTGATGCTATTGTAGAAAGACGTCTTGGACAGGTTAATAACAACACGGATTCATTAGCAACTCATGGATCTGCCTTTACTTCGATTATTGACGAGGCTGGCTCTGTTCCGGATGATGTATCTGGTGATATTATTAGTATCGAGCAGGCTGCCGACTATATGAGTGAGATTATCAAATGGGCTGTTCATCAGCGCAGTCTATCGAAAAGTGAGGTGTTTCCTTTACTAAGCTTGCAGTCGTTTATCAACCGTCGCCGAGCAGAGGAGATCAGACGGGCAGAGGATGAGACTGTTGCAGCAGCAGCCGTTGCAGCTGCCGCTGCCGTGGCTGCTACTGCTGATGGTAGCATTGAGTAAGGAAAAGAGGAAAAGAGGACATGAGAACGAGAGAACGAGAGAGCGAGAAAATAATAAGACAGCAAAACAACCTTTATATCTTTTTTTGCCATGTATTTGTATGAATAACTGTTAGCCCCCCCTTCCCTCCGTTCCCGTGCGGCGGTGCAGATATCGAATCATGCATCAAATATATATATAAGACTCATCTGGAGGTGTGAATTATAACAATGATCCCACTTTTCAGGAGATTACTTTTCATACACCTCCAATCATGTCTTCTTACACAACTGTGGATCCGTCATATATCCTACCAGATGGAACACCAGACTACCTCCGGCTTATTCTAACATCTCGAGTGTATGATGTGTGCCAAGAGACTCCCGTAACTCCAGCAGTGGGGTTATCGTCCAAACTGAATACAACCATTTTATTTAAGCGAGAGGACCTTCAACCAGTGTTTTCGTTCAAACTTCGAGGCGCTTATAATATGATGGCTCAGTTATCGCCCGAAGTTAGCTGGAAAGGAGTCATTGCCTGCTCAGCTGGAAATCATGCTCAAGGAGTAGCATACTCTGCCAGGCATCTGAAAATCCCTGCCACAATCGTAATGCCCACGCCTACTCCGTCTATCAAATTCACCAATGTTCATCGAATGGGTGCAAAAGTGGTTCTTCATGGCGAGGACTTTGACGCATGTAAAGCGGAATGCGCCCGATTATGTGAAAAACACGGCCTAACAGACATTCCTCCATTCGACGATCCTTATGTTATTGCAGGCCAGGGCACTATTGGTTTGGAGATCATTCGTCAGGTGAATATTCAGCAATTGAAAGCGGTGTTTTGTGGTGTTGGAGGTGGTGGGTTGATTGCCGGAATCGCTGCTTATGTGAAAAGAATCGCTCCTCATGTGAAAATCATCGGCGTCGAAACTTATGATGCAGATGCCATGTATAAATCTCTCAAAACAGGTTCACGGGTTACTTTGGATAAGGTGGGGTTGTTTGCCGACGGGGCAGCGGTTAAAGTGACTGGCAAGGAGACGTTCCGATTATGCCAGAAATATGTCGACGAAGTGGTTCATACCACGACGGATGAAATCTGTGCAGCCATTAAAGACGTTTTCCAAGAGACAAGATCCATTGTGGAGCCAGCAGGAGCTCTTTCGGTGGCTGGCATTCAAAAATATATTGCATTACATCCTGAACTAGATCACTCGTCTGCTTCGTATGTAGCAGTTTTATCGGGAGCCAATATGAATTTCGATAGGCTTCGTTTTGTTGCTGAACGGGCCAAATTGGGTGAAGGGAAAGAAGTGTTTCTTATTGTCAACATTCCCGAACAGCCTGGATCGTTTAGAGATCTTATTTCGGTCCTACAACCTAGAGCAATAACCGAATTCTCTTATAGATATGATGATGACGAGACGGCTAATGTATACATGTCGTTTTCAGTAGACAATCGAGAAACTGAGGTGGCCGAAGTCCTTGACAAGATCTCTGCTTTAGGGTTCAAGGCAAACGATGTCAGTGACAACGAGTTTGCCAAAACACACGCTCGATATTTAGTAGGTGGTAAAGCGAATGTTGCAACTGAACGAGTGTTTCAATTCGAGTTCCCAGAACGTCCAGGAGCTCTTATGAAGTTTCTAAACGGCATCAAATCGAAATGGAACATAACCCTCTTTCACTATAGAGACAATGGGTCTGACGTTGGCAAAATTGTTGCTGGAATAACCGTTCCTTCAGGTGACAATGACCAATTTGAGCAATTTCTATCATCCTTGAACTATCCTTGGGTAGAAGAAACTGATAATGTTTGCTATCAGTTATTTCTCAAGGGGTCCAAGTCCTCTTAAGTAGTTAATGTGAATACTATGTGTACTACTGTTGATGTTTCATTGATCTGCTGCTCTCTGGCCGTTATACGGCGGGCTATCATATGCAAATGTCTCATATGCAAATGTCTCTTATCTGTTAGAACTAGACCTATTCTCGCTGGGTTTATGTATACCAATCTCTTTTCCCAATCGAACCTATGTATTTGTCTTTAATTTTTTTTTGTACATCTATCTGACTAATTGCCTCTTGATTTATTGGCAATCTAATTATATCATCATCGCCATCTCTCTCCTTTTTGGGAACCGTTCTCGTATCTGCTATGCAATATATATATATGCATCTAACCATCAAATGCCATTCATTCATACCAAACAACAACTATGGTTTATCAAGAAGATTTCAATGTCGAGAGATGGATGGACACCTATGAAACTAAAGTCCGGTTGAACATCTCCGAGACATGCTGTTCTTCACTGTCAATTGAACAATTGGAGAAGATCATTGAATCGCCGTTTCCCACACAGGCGCTGCTATCTACGAGATTGGTTTATGGAAGCATCTCTGGTTCTGGTGCAGTGAGAAACATCGTGGCTGAAATGTACAATGAGTCATCAACTAAAGGAGAGATCAAAGTCACTGGTGAAGATGTTCTTGTCACCAACGGGGCAATTGGTGCCAATTTCTTGTTGTATTACTCGCTGGTGGGTCCTGGCGACCATGTGATCTGTGTTGACCCGGTTTATCAACAACTCAAGTCTGTTCCTGCCGTGTTTGGGGGCCAAGTGGAGCTTTTGAAACTACGACAGGAAAACAATTTCCTACCGGACGTGGATGAACTGCGCAGTATGGTTATAAAGGGTAAAACCAAGATCATTAATATCAATTCTCCTCATAATCCATCTGGTTCTGTTATTCATGAGGAATTGCTCAAGGAGATTGTTACGATTGCTCGTGAAGCAGGCGCTTATTTGATCTGTGATGAAGTGTATCGTCCATTATTCCATAGTCTCCCTGAAGGAGTTGAAACGCCAAGCTCGGTTGTAAGTCTGTATGAAAAGGGGATCTCCACCGGTAGCACATCAAAGGCTTTTGCTATGGCTGGTCTTAGGTTTGGTTGGATCGTGTCAGCAGATAAAACGGTCATCAGTGAATGTCTCAAACATCGTGATTACTCGACTATATCTGTCTCTATCATCGACGATCTGATTGCAGCCTGGGCTCTTAATGGTCGCCACAAGCTTCTGCAATATAATGCTCGTCTTTGTAAAACCAATTTACAGATTGTTGACCAATTTGTTAAAAACTGTGAGGGAGCAGTATCTCTGTATCGGCCCCAGGGTGGCACTACTATGTTTTTAAAGATCGAGGGAGTTTGTGATACAAAGGACTTTTGCGAAGAGTTTATCAAACAATTCAGTACGCTTTTGGTTCCAGGAGAGACCTTTTCGTCACCAGGTTATGTTCGCATTGGATTTGCTAATGCCACTGACGAGCTTAAAGAGGGTCTCGATAACTTGTGTAAGTTTGTTAAGAGCTATCATAAATAGGTGGCACCGGCCCTTTTGTGGTGTACAGAAAATTGTCGTTTCGTCATTGTCAGTAAATACAATTTATTAAATAGATTCTTTAATTCCAGCGCGAAACAAAAACTTGATGCTCGTGATCAGTGTGCAAACTGCAAATTTATTAGATAGGCCATTTAATTCCAGCACCTAGAGCACTCAAGAGCTCGACAGCGCGAAGCCTGATGCTCGTGCTCAGTGTGCAAGCTGCAAATTTATTAGATAGGCCATTTAATTCCAGCACCTAGAGCACTCAAGAGCTCGACAGCGCGAGACCTGATGCTCGTGATCAGTGTGCAAACTGCAAATTTATTAGATAGGCCATTTAATTCCAGCACCTAGAGCACTCAAGAGCTCGACAGCGCGAGACCTGATGCTCGTGATCAGTGTGCAAACTGCAAATTTATTAGATAGGCCATTTAATTCCAGCACCTAGAGCACTCAAGAGCTCGACAGCGCGAAGCCTGATGCTCGTGCTCAGTGTGCAAACTGCAAATTTATTAGATAGACTATTTAATTCCAGCACGTAGAGCGCTCAAGAGCTCGACAGCGCGAGACCTGATGCTCGTGATCAGTGTGCAAACTGCAAATTTATTAGATAGGCCATTTAATTCCAGCACCTAGAGCACTCAAGAGCTCGACAGCGCGAAGCCTGATGCTCGTGCTCAGTGTGCAAACTGCAAATTTATTAGATAGGCCATTTAATTCCAGCACCTAGAGCGCTCAAGAGCTCGACAGCGCGAAACCTGATGCCTGTGCTCAGTGTGCAAACTGCAAATTTGTTGGATAGACTATTTAATTCCAGCACGTAGAGCGCTCAAGAGCTCGACAGCCCGAAACCTGATGCCTGTGCTCAGTGTGCAAACTGCAAATTTGTTGGATAGACTATTTAATTCCAGCACCTAGAGCACTCACGAGCTCGACAGCGCGAAACCTGATGCCTGTGCTCAGTGTGCAAACTGCAGATTTATTAGATAGGCCATTTAATTCCAGCACCTACAGCACTCAAGAGCTCGACAGCGCGAAGCCTGATGCCCGTGATCAGTGTGCAAACTGCCGCCTCTCGCTCATAGTCCTGACCACAAGTCGTGAATCGCGCTCCAACACTACTAGCGGTCCTTTCAATTCAACCATCAACTGTTTCGTTGTGAACCATCTAACAGAACTCATATCGCTCGCTACCGGTTAACGCGGTGCTCGGTTCAAATTACCTCTATCTATACGCCTGGACGCTCCGGGCACACTCGGACTGAATCCAGAAGCGGATGCTGACGATGTCGATGCTTCGTTCAGTGGTCTATTTGTTACTGAGCGGTTGCCAAACACTGGCCCAGGGACAATTGTTCTGTCAAATTCACCAGGACGTCTCATTGCCAGTTCGTCTAAGCCCAAATCAACCCAGTCTGATGGTCTCTCCTTAGAATGGGCTTTAGATCCAAAAGATGGATATTGAGACTGTGGAGTAAGATCGTCATCATCACCGTTTAGTGGCTGTTGATCCAGGGGAACCTCAATAGGGTCAAAGTCCAGTTTCATTTCCATCCATTGCTCGAAAAATATAACATTTCTAGGAGTTGTCAGGTGGTAAAAAGATCGATCAGAGTCTTTTTTCATTGAATCCAGTGCGATGTGTACGAAGAACAATCCGTCTCCTGGCATATGCGGCGACATGTAGAATGTGAGGCGGCGGTACATTTGATATTGTTTATTTAACTCTTTCACCAAGTATTTGCGTGGAGGGGGATTCAATACTACACACAAACTGTCATTCTTAACCTATCAAGAAAGATTAAAGAGAACCTCTTATTTATCTATTTTATTGTTTTAGTGCTACTCAAATAGTTGAATTACATGATTCATGTCTGTTGCGTATACTCTAGCAGGTTCATTGCCTGAACTGACAATGGTCATATGCTCATCACTAAAATAACTGTATCCACTGACGTCTTTAAATAATTCCAACATGTGTCGCTGGTCTACAAATTGCCCGTCTCTATCTATTAGAATGGTGTTCCAGCCGTTCTTAAAGGCTGCTTGATAGTCCTTTTCAATGTCGTCTCCAACATGCCATAATTGACTATTGTTAGTTGTTTGTTCTTGTTTGATTGTGCCGTTTTGGGCTGCATGGTGAAAGGCTTCTCTACTGGGTTTCTCAAATCCGGTTTCATATGACAGAAAGATGTTCTGGGACCCAATAAACTGTTGATAGCCAGTACTGTCGAGAACTTTTCTCATTCTCGGATCAGAGTTTGACAGTATGCCTATGTTATATTTGCGCTCGTTCAATCTTCGCATCAATTGCATGCCATCGGGATAAACATGATAAGCCTTTGACGTATTAAAGTGTTCGTAGAGAGCGGTACAGGCCTCATCAGGAATGGAATAATCTGAAAACGTAAGGCGAATAATCTTAGTCCACCAACATTTCAGAGGCATGTCCACTGACTTGCCATAGTTTGGATACTCGTGTGAGATGGATTTAAACGCTATAAAACAAACTGTTAAACGACGACGACGACTATTGATTGATCAACTTACCGTTTCGAAATCGGGTCTTGATGACCTGAGGTTCGACCTCCACGCCATGCTGTTTAGCAAAATCGCTGTACTGTTGTTCAACCGGAGGGCTAGGAGTATACAAAGTCCCGAATGCGTCAAATGTGACAAGCCTAGGTTTCGGGAATTTCACTCTGACATTGGCCATTGTTGGTTATCAACTGAAACTGCCAATCTTATCAGGCCCTGCGCATTATCAATGCACACCGATCACGTGCACTCAGATCGCCTCAAGCAAGGCTCAACTTATACTTCCTATTATGGCAATATTGGTGTGACTTGTATTGATCCATGCAACTCAAACTTTCCACCCTCCAAACGTCCCGCTTCGAACTTCACAGAGGCAGATATCGACTGAATATTGGCCCTATTGAAGTTTGACTTGTAGTACATATTACGACTCAAATACAGACAAAAATGGCACCAAAGAACGGTAAGTTGGGGTGAAGAAAACGACAGAGACGACGGGGTTGACGGGATTGACGGAGTTGACGGGCAAAGAAGTCCTTGGAAAACGACAAATATTCAAACGTATTACAAGATCCGACTTTGAAACGACACCGAGAGTTGAAGTGGAAAACCTGGATAAAGAAACAAATGCCTGCTACTTTCAACATACCTATTGCCACAGCACACTCATCAGCCACATGTGTCCAGAATTCGACGCTTTGATATATCGTACAGTCCAGTGACTCCAATCTGTTGTACCACGTTGTCCTGTCATTAACCCCGTAATCTTCATTGATGCTAACTTTTTTCTCCCAGAAAACGTCACCCTTGGTCTCCAAACCCGTGAGGGAGAGCTTGTCTTCGGAGTTGCTCGTATCTTTGCATCTTTCAATGATACTTTTGTCCATGTCACTGATTTGTCTGGCCGTGAGACCATTTCCCGTGTCACTGGTGGTATGAAGGTCAAGGCTGACCACGACGAATCTTCTCCCTATGCCGCCATGTTGGCTGCCCAGGACGTTGCTGTCAAGTGCAAGGAAGTCGGCATCAACGCCCTCCACTTTAAAATCAGAGCAACTGGCGGAACCGGTACTAAGACCCCTGGCCCCGGCGCTCAATCTGCTCTTAGAGCTCTTGCTCGTTCAGGAATCAAGATTGGCCGTATCGAGGACGTCACTCCTGTTCCATCCGACTCCACCCGTAGAAAGGGTGGTCGTAGAGGTAGAAGACTCTAGATGGGGTTGGTTTTTCAATTATATATTATTTTTTACGACTTGGTTATAATGAGAAAAATCCCTTTCAAAAAGTAGCAAAATAAAAACGACTTTGACCTAATTGCTCTCGGTGTCTTGGGCCCTGGGCTGCCTCCGGCGGCTGGGCTCCGCCCAGACCTGGTTGCTCCGCTTCGCGGAGGTACGCTGTCAGTTCCAGGCTGTCCGCGAAGCGGACCAACCAGGTCTGGGCGGAGCCCAGCCGCCGGAGGCAGTACAGGGGGGTCGGAACACATTGCGTTGCCCTTGCGCATACCGTTACTACAGATGTGGTTAACCCCTGAAGCTGACACTGCTCTCCGCTTCCATTCCTCACTCTACTATAAGTCCACATATCACAGTCTGGTCAGCACTGATGTAAGGTACAACGTATCTAGTTGAGTCATGCGCTCCAGACTTCGGCAGAGGTGCTATGGGCTGAGAACCGAGACGAACATCAAAGAATCTGAATATGTGGCCTGGGACCTCTCACTGCCCGTAGGATATCCGTCTCGCCTTCAGAAATAAGCTATAGAGGCTGTCCGTCCGATCTATCTGTCCCCTAGTACCCAAGAACACCGCAAAAGGAGCTACAGATCTGGATTACTTGAGTTGATCTCACTAACTTGTCTTATATTTATCTTCAATATGTCCCAATTATCTTGATCTACTCTATTTCTATTTCTATGATAACTGGTTATTGCAGTCACGCCTATTTAACATTATGGAAAGTAGTGTGGTAGTGCGGTTATTGGTGTAAAGGCAATTTTATTTTCGTATCCTGCTGTTGATATATGGCCTTATTTGCCAGCAGTCGCAGGATTACGAGCTATTGCGACCCTGTCGACTGTACTGTTTGTACACAAAACAATTGAGCCAGCTCTGCGCTGTACAAGAATTCCCGTCAAGGGACATGCTGTCGGTGGAGTATGGTGTAACTGCTGGTGTGGTGGCTTACAGCATTGTCAGTAACCTGGAACAGTCTATGAAGTCTGATCAGACGGCTCAGTTGAACCAGATATATATATGAGGAGTTTAGGGAAACCATGTGCCAATTAGGGGTCCTGAACACACATTTTAACTAGATTTCAGGTCAGAGGCTTCAGAAATTCAAAGTAAAAGGCAGCGTCAATGAGTTGATCGATTTGAACGGCAACCAAACATCTGACATGACGAACTATTTAACAAGAGATAAGCTGAGGAACCAAATACACAGGGAGATCAATGTGTTGATCCAACTACAGCACCAGCACAGTCAGGCATTTTTGGCAATATGGGAAAATTTGAAACGGATGATCCAAATACCTCATGAGCTGCTTCGCAAGCACAAGCAAATACCTGGCCTTAGGAATGGCACAAGTTTATCTGACGAGTTCAGCAGTATGCTCTAGCAGATGCCTAGCCTGATCGATCGGTTGATAATGTTAGAACCTTGACTATAGGAGCTGTGTTTAACCTAATCACTAGTAATATGTGAATACCCTTCTCGTCGTGTGATCCAACGACCTGTGGCCTACCGAATGCCTTGTGACGGTATCAGTATAGGCGAGGGAACAGGCTGTCCTCAATGTTGGAACTCGAGCGCAGCTCGAGCAACCAGGTCTGGGCGGAGCCCAGCCGCCGGAGGCATGACCCCTGAGTTCACCCTTGCCCTTATCGTTGACAGCTGATAATGCACTCCACCATAACGGGCTGTGGGGTAATTCAGGGGGTCACATAGCGGCTATCAGAGGCATGTAATTTGAAAGGAAGTGGGACTCGTCGCTGTTGTAGCATCCTGATCTGTATCTCCCGATTGGTATATGCCGCCGATGCAGAAGCCGATGCCAAACAGATGCAATATGACAGGGATATTCTCGAAAACGTGTCGTTTCCCAGTCTATGTTGTAACATATTAAAAGACGCATGCAGCCATCCTCTATTTCTTACATCTACAAATTATTACCACAACAATTTATTGGGAAAGAAATCATGTCTGGATGGCGCTTGGGATCTTTCACCTCGGTCGAATTCAGGCTGAACTAATACGTTCTGGAGGGGTATATAGTGATCCTGCCCAAGACCTTATGGTGAGAGAATGGCGTTTGTCAGTCTTTAAGAACATTGAAGTGGTCAAGCCTTTCCTTATAGCAGCAACTGTTGTGACTGCTTGTTCGGCGGTTTACATCAATATACAACAGGAAGGAAGCTTGATTGTCTCATCAATTGAGAAAATTGCACGACCCCCTAAGGCAACGAAGTCCCAAACTATCCTAAAATCTACCACTGTCTATATAAAATCAACTCAAACGATTGCTAGTTCACAACCTGAAGATGCAGGAGCTGGTGGTGGTGGTGGTGGTGGTGGTGGTCAACATGTGCTCGACAACTCAGGATCTCAGCAAATGAATCATGGCCATGAGCAACTCCCTAAGGGAATGCAGTCAGAGAACGTCGGAAATTGGCATGTGTACAACCCTCTTTATCCCGAGACATTCATTTCAGTATCTACATTTGCGGCCATTATGAGCGTCCCACGAGAGCAGTTTATCTCGAGAGTTGCCAACAACATGGCCAATAGCAGAAAAAACGCAAATGATGGGTAGCTCACAAACTGATGATGCCGGAGCTGGTGGCGGTGCTGATGCCAGTTACTTGAGTTTATATCTATTTCAATAAAATTTCAACGTAGCATCATCTCTTCAAGTTAGTTACTGTAGCATTTCTATTTCTATGATACCTAACTAAAGACCCATGACACATTGAATCTCTCTCCCCACTACAATGTCAATCAATACTTTATTACTCTATTTCTTTACGTATCTTAGTATTGAGAGGTGGCAGCATTTACCGCGGCAGTAGGATTAACAAGAATTCCCATCAGGGGACACAGTATTGGCGGCCCCCGGCGGCTGGGCGCTGCCCAGACCCGTTGCTCCGCTTGGCGGAGAGCTGATCGATTTGAACAGCAACCAGACATCTGACGTGACGAATCATTTAACAAGAGATAAACGATAAACTGAGGGACAAAATCCAAAGTGAGATCAATCCGTTGATCCAACTACAGCACCAGCACAGTCAGGTATTTTTGGTCTCGAGTTACACTCGTACATCTGTGACAAGTTCCACCAAAGGCCTCTTCGGCATCCGAGCCTGTGTTTCCTAATGTTGACGAGCTATTTCAAGAATACTATCACGAAGTTATTCCAGGAACCGTGGTATCCGACAATTTCAAACTGATAATCCAAATACCACATGAGCTGCTTCGCAGGCACAAGCAAGTACCTGGCTCTATGAATGACACATGTCAAGTATGTAATAATCTATCCGACAAGTGCAGTAAGACGCTCAACAGTATGCCTAGGCCTGTCGATCAGTGGATAGAAGCATCGACGGAATATCATGAGCTCTATGAGAAAACTTTAAAAATTAAACTCATTGGAAATAGTATGTGAATATACGGTTGATGGAATATGCATGATAGATCCATTGGCTTGCCACCGGCTGCCCAGCCGGTACCCCGCAAGGAAGCGAATGCCATGGGGTACAGTTAGTTACTGATAACGTACTGATAGATGAGTGGACATTGCTTGACGTTTGATCTAATTGGTTAACTGGTGCGTCTGAATGATAACTGAGTAGAGGAAGTCTCTGCCAAGGGGGGACCCGTGCGTACTGGGGGACCCGTGCGTACTGGGGGAGCCGTGCGTACTGGGGGAACCCTGCACTTGATCCGACCTTGGGAATCCTCGCTACACACCAGTTCTCTGCTCTCTTCTGCACGACTTTTCAAACCCCCTTCCCCCCTGCCCGCGCCCTCGCTTCTTCCCCCCGCGCCCTCGCCCCTGCTTCCGCGCCCTCGCTCATTCATTCCATGGCCTCTGGATCTCGACTCCTTCCACTGTCAGTCCAGCCGATTCCCGCCATGCACATCTGCATACAGCATCCTCGGCTTGCCGCCGGGATGTGCAAGATAACAAGCTTTATCTTTAAATGAATCCACTAGTCCCTGCAGACGAGCGCCACGGGCATGTTCTTGATGCGCGTCGATTACAAGCAACAACCGTATCTGCTCGACACAACCGAGCTAACAATTGTTTGCAAATTTCGCCATTCTCTTCCTCGTTTCAATGCGCGCTGCCATCATACAACTGCCAGTGCCTCATGCACCGGCCGTATAAGAAAAAAAAACTTTCAAACCAAACGATCTCGCACTCACTCGTTCAAACGCTCACAACTCACAACTCACTCACTCCCCGCCCGCAAGCCAAATCTTACCAGATAGCTTATCTTAATATATACAATACATACATTTAGTGTACAACGCCCTGGTCAAGACTGGAAGTAAGCTTCAAAGGCTATTGGTTCACCGATAGGCCTACCTTCCTTGTCACGCATGGACGCATGCAATTGCTTTTTTTTTGCCCTCTAGGATTTTCCATATCTTCTATTTGACGGGTGAGCGAACTGATAAGCCGTCGTTACTCGAAAGGCTTAAACAGTTCCCAAACTAGAAAATGACCATCAGCAGAGAAGGAAAAAAAAAAATACGCTATACGCAACGGTCGACATTCGACAACATATAAAGTGGCAGCAGTTCTTGCAAGTGAAATTTCAAAATTTTTTATTATTTATTATTTGTTAGTGACTTTCAAGACAGATAGGGCATTGGGTTTTTTGTTTGTTAGTTATAATGTCTTCAAAACTGTCAGACGATATTGAAAAATTGGGATATATTCCCAACGAGTTCTCGGACGAAGAGGTTCGTCAGACTCAAGTCCAAGAGCTGAATTGGTTTGATAAGCTATTTCAGGATAAACTCAACGCGGAAATCCGTGGTATCGAACATATTCCTGATGAAGAACGTCATGATGTGTCGTACTGGAACGCCGCTTCAATGTGGATGGGAGCCAATTTGGTTGTTGCAACCTTCAGTTTGGGTGCCTTGGGTATCACGGTATTCGGATGTACTTTCTGGGATTCGGTATTAACGATTATATTTTTCAATATTTTGGGTGCCGTGCCAGTAGCGTATTATTCCACTTTTGGTCCTAAAATGGGTCTTCGTCAAATGGTCTTGTCTCGTTTTTGGTTTGGTTATCAAGGAATTCGAATCGTCGCTTTCCTAAACTGTATTGCTTGTATTGGTTGGACGGCCGTCAATACCATGGTTTCTGCCCAGATGCTTCATACTGTTAATAATGGCTCTTTACCTCCATGGGGTGGAGTGTTGGTCATCACCATTGCCAGTTTATTAGTGTCGGTGTTTGGTTACAACATTGTACATGCGTTTGAAAAATTCGCATGGATTCCAAATTTCATCATTTTCATCATCATTGCCGTTCGTATGAAGAAAAGTCATGCTTTCGAGGCTGGCACTTTGGGTTCCGGTCCTGATGAGGCGGCTGCTGTGTTATCTTTCGGTGGAACTGTTTTCGGGTTTGCCACTGGTTGGGCTTCTTATGCTTCCGATTATACTTGTTATATGCCCAAATCTACTTCCAGACTCAAGATCTTCTGTTTGATTCTAGCTGGTCTTACTTTCCCATTGATGTTTGCAATGATTCTTGGTGCTGCTTGTGCTACTGGAACCGTTTCCAACCCCAGATTCCTTGCCAACTACCAAGAAAATAGTATTGGTGGTTTATTATATTCCATTTTAGTCGAAGAGTCTCTTCACGGATTCGGACAATTCTGTCAAGTCGTGTTCGCTTTGTCCACCGTTTCAAACAATATTCCCAATCTTTATTCTTTGGGTTTATCTGCCCAGACTGTGTGGTCTGGTTTCCGCAAAGTTCCCCGGATTGCCTGGTCCATTTTGGGATGCGGTGTCAGTGTTGCTTTGGCCATTCCTGCTTATTATCATTTCTCTGATGTCATGTCGGATTTCATGGATTTAATTGGTTACTGGTTGGCCTTTTACTCGGCCATTTCTTTATCTGAACATCTTATTTATCGTAGATCTATCAATGCTTACGATCCTTTGGATTATGATAACAGAAAGGTTCTCCCTGTTGGATATGCTGCCATGTTTGCTATGGCTTGTGGTGTTGCTGGCGCTGTTGTCGGTATGTCTCAAGTATGGTATGTTGGACCTATCGCCATTAAGATTGGTGATACTGGTTTTGGTGGTGATATTGGTTTCGAATTGGCTTTTGCTTTTGCCTTTGTTGGTTTTAATGCTACAAGATGGCTTGAACTCAAGTATATTGGCCGTTAGAACGAAAAGAAGAATGTATAAAAGTGACAAAAAGAATTCGTTTGCTGTGTTGTTTTGTTTTTGATGTTTTTTTTGGCAGAAGTAGTAGTGTATTTTAATGAAATAAGTTTAATCTCAGTCATTTTGGATCACGTTTTTTCCGCCCATTCATTTATGCAATGGCGCAATTTGCAACTTGACGGCTAAACCCGACATTTCCATATTTATATCCGGTAATTTCGAACCTCCATGCGAACCAGTCATTTTCCTTCCAGTTGATGAAGAATCGTTGCAAAAATGCAAAAGCGAGAAAGAGAGACGACGTCGTGTACCACTTGTAGAAGTAAAAAGCGAAAGGTAGATATAGACCTCTACTTGGTAGAAATAACGCCACTAACCTCAACTTCATCAGTGTAATCATTCATTCCCTTGTGATCAATGTATCAAACGAGATATTGGAGGCCAGTGCGAATACGATGCCAAAAGCCGCTGGAGACGAAAATTAAAAGACCCTCAACGGGCAATTCAATTATTAGAAAATGATGGTTATGATTTAAAGGCCATTGTACAGAGACTAGATAGACTTGAGCGTCAAGTGGTGACAACCCACAACGATAATAGTGCAATAGCATATCATAGTCCTGCCGAAGAATTCCATACGGTGCTATCGCCGTCTGCAACATCCACTAGCACAGTATCATCTACCGGTAATGGCGATTCTGTTCTTCTACCTCCTCCAAATCAGTACTACTGGTATTGGCCGTCAGGAATCGAAAGCACACCGGATATGAAACAACTGGTCAATCTAATTGAAAACGTTCGTGATGAAAATAACCTGCCCCCCTGCGAATGGCCTAATCTGAAAACAAAGTTCCAGATTTTCAGTTTGAATAACGAGACCGATGTCACTTCTTTCCTACCTCCAAAACATGTATCCGAGATGCTTTTCAAGACATATAAAGATGTCGTGCACCCAATTATGCCTGTTATTGATTTGACAAGCTTTTATAAACGGTCCGAAGGATTATGGACATCAGATAAGCCAAAACTTGTCAATGATTCACACTTCATGGCGGTATATTTCTTGATTCTAGCATATGCAAGCCGGTCTTCAGGATATGATGTACAGAATCATAACGTCACATCCTCACTTCACAGGTTATTTATAAACGCTGCAGAGCATTTCATGTCGTCCTATGTGTATGTTGGTATGCCTAGTGTTGATTCTTTTGAAGCCATTCTACTTTATGCCATGTTCATGTTTGCTGGGGAAACTGTTCAATCAGGAAGAGCAATTACATCTCTTGTGTATAATATGGCGCAAACTCTAGGGCTATATAGACGATCCCAACAAGGTAGAAGGGAAAGCAACTTGTTCAGAATCTTTTATTCGTTTGAGAAGTCATCTGCTTTAGATCTTGATCAGCCTTCCTATATCAATGATCGATATTGTTACTTCAGTGATTATCACCATAATGATAATGAAGATCTGGATGGAACCTTTATTTCGACGCAGTTTCAACTATCACGAGTATTAAGTAAAGTTGTGGATGAGATTTTCGGTAGATCTTCGTGTCCATCACAGGAAACTATTAGAACTCTGGATGCTGAAGTTTTAAAAGCAATCGATTCAATCCCTGACGAGCTTCGATTACGACCATCAACAGCAAGCAGTACGGATAGTGTAAGTGAAGCTTGTCCCACAATCTTAATGCGGCAGTATGTGATTGATACGCTGGCAAATAAAATTGTGTTTATGCTTCACAAGTCTTTTGTATCAAGGCGAAATCTGGCTCGACAACTGTCTGCAGAGTATGAGTTTTCTAGAAAAAGAGGCTGGAATGCCGCTTATTATTTAATGAACAACCAGGTCCAATTGTTTGCCAATCCGGAATTACAGGAGTTTGTATGGTGTCACTGGCATTCTGTTTATTATCAGGCGTTTTTTGCGGCGTTGCTTGTGGCGTTGGACTTCAAGCAATGCATTGATCTGGGTGATGAGTTAAATGCGCCTGGCAGAGAGCTCATGGATCTGGTCAAGCAGCTTCGCCAGCAGTATTACGATATGAGAATTGCCACAATGTGTGCATCTGCTAGATCTCATCTTGTGTTATCAGCGATATTACAGGTCAAATCCGAGTTTGATATTCCCCAACTATTTGGGCCGTTTGTATCGCGAAAAAGTCAAAGTCCTGAATGTGAATCATCTTCTACTGCCGGCACCGACAACACCAATATATCCGATCTTGATGCTATATTGGACGAGTCTTTTTTTGATAATGACTCGTACAACTCTTATTTTACCAATGCGTCTGCAATTTACAACGCTGCCATTTAGTGTGAAAAAAGGATTTTATTTATTTATTTGTTATGAAATGGGTTCTTATTCATTATTATATATATATATGTTATTGTTTATGTACTCAGGGGGAAAGGCACTTCGGCGGTTAGGTTTGATTTTTTTCAGACGAGATCAGATCAGTCGAGATCATCAAATCAGAATTGCACTTTTCTCCAAGTGATGAGAAACAAAACAAAATGTGGACATTCTCTAAATTTCGTACTCGGTTGACTATATCTTCTTGTAGTCGTGGATTGACCACCAAAATCCGGTCTGGCCAGCCAATATTCGAGACTCGACCACATGCCATTCAAAAGGGAGATCTGACGCCTGGTATATCAGCCTTGGAATATTACGCTAGAAGGCAAAAGATTTTACAGTCACTGCCAAACAATAGCACCGTGATTGTTCCTGGCAATATTACGCAATTTGCAACTCAGTCTGTGTTTCATCAATTCATTCAGGATCCTAATTTCTACTATCTCACGGGATTTCTAGAACCAGGTGCTGCTCTGGTACTGTATAAAGAAAATGACAGTTGTATGAAATCGATTTTCTTTGTTCCTGAAAATAATCCCGCTGTTGAGCAATGGGAAGGCGACCGTACTGGAACAAAAGGTGCTATTGACATTTTTAATGCCGATGAAGCATACTCTTTTGACCAATTGGACACTAAACTACCTGGACTTCTTAAAGATAATGTTTTCGTTGACGCCGAGTTCCAGCCGCGATATTCTCCGTTTTTCCATGGTCAGTTGAATAATATGTTGCGAAATTCACCAATCAAACGACTAGAAAGTGCAATTAAACTCATAGAAAGTCATCGTCTTATTAAGAGTGAATGTGAAATCGACGCCATGAGAACTGCATCAGAAATGTCTGCCGATGCATTCAACAAGGCCTACACAATTCGCTTTTCAAAAGAACATGATCTCCATGCATTCCTGGATTACCAGTTTAGAGTCAATGGGTGTCAGATGCCAGCCTACTTGGCAGTAGTTGCTGGAGGATCTCATGCTTTAACCATTCATTATACTCGCAACGATGATCAATTGACACCTGGTGAACTTGTACTGGTTGATGCCGCTGGAAAGTATGGCGGCTATTGCTCAGACATCTCGCGAACTTGGCCTGTCAATGGCACCTTTACAGCACCTCAGCGAGACCTGTATCAGGCTCTGTTAAACGTTCAAAAGCAATGTATTGAATTATGCACTGTAAATAAAGGCGTTTCTATGGCTGACATTCATACAAGTTCAGAGCATCTGCTCTACACCGAGTTGCTCAACGCTGGGGTATCCGGGCTGACTCGAGGCCAGGTAAGACAACTTTATCCACATTATATAGGCCATAATTTGGGTATTGATGTTCACGACTTGAAGACAGCATCAAACTTTGTTCCGTTAAAGGCCAATCAGGTCATTACTATTGAGCCTGGAGTATATGTTCCACACAACGATAAATTCCCCAAGCATTTCCAAGGCATTGGCATTCGAATTGAGGATAATGTGGTTATAGGTCAGGACTCGTATGAGGTGCTGACTGTCGATGCTCTGAAAGAGATCAAAGACATTGAAAATATTGCAAGCATGTGAGGTATGTCGACTATCCGCTCTGCCTCCGGCGGCCGGGCGCTGCCCGGACCCGTTGCTCCGCTTCGCGGAGGGCTTATAGCTTTCGTTTCACGTAAATATATGTATATATATATCTATTAATGGGCGCCTGGCACCTGGGCTCCAACAACGTGCCCCCCGGAAATACCAGAGTTTGGAGTCCAGCCACCAACTGACACGGCTCCAACCTCTGAATTAAACTTACGAATTCTAGCCTCCATTTCCGGTCGGAAGTTTTTAATAAGACCTTGGATAGGCCATGCGGCAGCGTCTCCCAAGGCACAAATGGTGTGACCTTCAATTTCTTTAGTCAATTCGTAAAGCATATCGATTTCCCGCTCCTTAGCCTGACCAAACCGAAATCTATCCATTGCCTTGAGAAGCCAGGTGGTTCCTTCACGGCATGGAGTACATTGACCACATGACTCGTGCTTATAGAAATAGGCGAATCTTTGAATGGCCCGTACAATATCGGTGGATTTATCCATGACAATCACGGCAGCAGTACCTAGACCAGATTGTACATCTTTAAGAGCATCGTAATCCATAAGAACGTCACTACAAATGTCTTTGGGTAAAACAGGTACTGAGCATCCACCGGGAATAACTCCTAAAAGATTATCCCAACCTCCACGAACACCACCACAATGTTTCTCAAGTAATTCACGAAGAGGAATCGACATTTCTTCTTCAACAGTACATGGCTCATTGACATGACCGGAAATGCAAAACAGTTTAGTGCCTTGGTTTCTTTCTCTACCAAACCCAGCAAACCATTCTCCTCCTCTTCTACAAATAGTAGGTGCCACTGCAACCGTCTCGACATTGGTAACAGTGCTAGGGCGACCAAACAGACCCACTCCAGCAGGGAATGGCGGCTTAAGACGAGGCTTACCGGCTTTACCTTCCAATGATTCAATCAATGAAGTCTCTTCACCACATACGTAAGCACCCATACCTCTATGAATATAAACATCAAAATCGTATCCCGACCCACAAGCATTTTTACCAATGAGTCCATCAGCATATGCTTCATTGATGGCTGTTTGAAGAATGGCCGCTTCATTATAAAATTCTCCTCGAATATAAATGTACGCAGCAGTAGCATTCATGGCACGTCCAGCTACTAAACATCCTTCCACAAGTTTATGAGGGTCTTTTCTAATGATTTCTCGATCTTTACAAGTACCTGGTTCACCTTCATCGGCATTGACTACCAGATATCGAGGTCCGGGGTTCTTTTCCCAACCAGGAGGATTCATAAACGACCATTTCAATCCAGAAGGAAACCCAGCACCACCGCGACCTCTCAAGCCAGACTTTTTAATCTCATTGATAATCCAGTCGTGACCTTTTAACACGATTTCCTTGGTCTTGTGCCAATCGCCCATTTTCTTGGCTGATTTAAGGTCATGTCCGTATGTGCCATAAATGTTTTGGAAAATACGATCTTGATCTTTGAGACCTCCATAAGTTCTTGAATTGGGCCTTGAACTTGATAGCAGACGGCGACTGGTTGTGTATGATGAGGAAGTCTTAGAGGCGGCGGCGGCGCCGGTGGCCCGAGCCACTTTAGCTTTAGGAATCCCCGCCAACATTTTTTTTTGTTGTTTTGAAAAGAATTTCAATCGCGACGCTCGAGTCTGTAGCGGCAATAGACACTGGTTCACCAGTGGTACAAAGAGAACTGTGTGTAGCCAATCAGTGAAAAGTGTTTTTTCAGCCATTGATGGCGGGGGTCCTTACCCTGCACGGCTGACAAAAGGGTATCTTTTTAAAGCATATATGGTAGGAATATGGAATATGGAATTGTTCACGAGGACGATAGTCGGGGAGGTGTGATTGGGGTGGTGGTGGAGAGGCGCAAGAGAAGAGAAGAAGGAGGAGGAGGGGGAGAGGAGGAGGAGGAGGAGAAAAGTGATGTCAGAGAGAAATTGTAGGAAAAAGTCCAGTGTCTTCTGAATTATTGCTTATTAGTAGAATATGCGACTTAATTAATGTGTATATAACAGACAACGTCGTCACCTATCTATTATTCAGTAGATTCATTTTATAACAATTTATAACAGCAGATACATTCAATATGAAATGTGTCTCAAGTTTTCAGAACGTCAAAACAAACAAGTTCCATCCCATGTTATAATTGTGTCAAAGGCCGGCCATTTTCATTCCAGATCCTCCTAACCCAGATCTCCAGTATCTCCGCGTAAGCTAGATTTCAGTCAAAGGTTCGTGGACTAGGTCCATATCGCTCATGACCACAAACTGGTGACAACCATAGGTTGTTGTTACACAAAATGGTGGAGCCAAATACTGCTCATTCGGGCTCCAACAGCACTCCAGACATTGATAGGCTTCTCACGACGCCCGGTGATGGGATATCGCCCAATCCGTCACTTGGACCACCACCAGTGGTACCTCGTCCGCCTCCTCCTTCATCTCATAAACATGCCTTCAAACATGCGAATGGGCCCCGCAAACGGATTCGAAGAGTGGACCCAGATAAACGAAAACGAATTGCCGTGGCGTGTTTCAATTGTAAAAAGCGAAAGAAAAAGTGCAATGGCCAGCAGCCATGCTTGTTATGCAAGGAACGAGGATTGCAATGTATGTATATCGAATATCAACAAGGTTCTCCAATCAATCAGCCTGATATTACCACCACTACCAATTCTCCCAACCGCGAACGGTCATCATCCTCGGCATCTTTGTCTCATCATTTCAAACAACAACAACAACAACAACAACAGCAGCGGTCCATTTCACCCGGCAGTCTCGCAGAAGACTCGCCAACTGCTCATGGCCGAGGAAGGGCTTCGAATGCGACCATTAATGAGGAAGAAACAAACTATCGCATCGACACTCGCCCAGATGGCAAAGAAAGTAGTCGCATGCTACGAAGTAATGACGGAAGACTTCATTTTGTTGGAGAAAGCTGTACACTGGCTCTGTTAGAACAGGTGAGGGTGTTATTCCGTCAAACTATCGGATCATCTTCATTTACAGAAGACCCGGAACGATTCAATATGGTCGAAGGCCCCCACCAACCCAAACCAGCAAATGCTCCTATTCAGTTGCCGTCCAAGGAATTGGCTAATGAGCTAATGAATTTATTCGAATCAAATGTTCACAGTACAATTTATATTCTTGACTCTCACAAGTTCTATGTAGATGTTGGTGCCGTGTATCGAAACCCCATTGTTTCTAAACCGTCCTCACTGTGTGTGTTGCATCTGGTGTTTGCTCTGGGGTCCGTGTATCAAAATATTCTCGACTCTGAGGATAAAATCCCCTCGGCAATATTCTTTAATAGTGCATTGACTTTTCTTGATGAGTCGGTGGTCGATGTGGGAGAAACCTGGGTGGTCGAAGCATATTTAATGACATCAATCTATTATGAACTGACATGCCGACGAAACTCTTCGTGGATCCAACTTGGTAAAGCTATCCGCTATGCTCAAGCTCTTGGAATGGGTCGTCAATGGGCAGATCGAAGTTTCCCCTTAGATGTTCAACAGCATCGTCATAGATTATGGCAGACTCTTTATATTCAGGATCGAATAAAGAGCTTATTTCTTGGTAGGCCAATGACCATTGATAACCGGCTTCCCGAAAGCATTTATGAAGATGTTAGTGATTCCAGCAGTGTGATGGATCCTAATCATCCCAACTCACAGACCACAGGTGGTGCTGGTAGTAGTAGTAGCAGCAGCAGCACGAGCACCAGCAGCTACTATTTTCCTATTTCTCCCTTTTTTGTACGGTTATGTGAGATCTTGGGAAGCATCCATCATGACATTTATGAGTCTGATAGCATCTATAGCCGGACGGCCCAGAAACTTATCTTAAAATTGAAAGAATGGTCCATTTCTTTCGAGGAGTTTCAGTCTTTTAGAATCAAAGATACTGGCTCGAAAAAAATCCTCGTATTGGTCAATGTCATGTACATGCATGGAATAGTCTTGTTAACAAGACCCTTTCTGTTCTACACAGTGGCTAAAAGAGCTCAGCTCAAAAATACTCATTTAGATGATGCTTTGCGAACCTTTGAAGCTCTGGCCATCGCATGTGTTCAAGGAAGCGTGGCCACCATTCGGATCCTAACATCCATGTTCTACGAAGGGGCTCACCCTACTAGATCTCCTATGATAGTGTATACTGCGTTTACAAGTGGCACCATTTTATTACTCGATGCTTTTCAATCGAGGGTTACAAGTAGCCCGCTAGATGAAGGTATATCCTGGGCTATCTCAAATTCTCTGAACATTCTGTCCCATTACTGCTCGTATGACTTATCTGCAAAAAGATATCATTCCATTCTCATGCAAATGAATAGTGCTGTTTTCACTGGCTGGCAACCCCAGATTAAGCAGAAGACCTCTCATACCAATGATATAAATGACCTCCAGGGCCACCCGCCATCCTCTGCTATGGTTATGCCCCAAACAACAACCATTCCTATGCCTCCGCCGTCGCTATTATCAAATGGAAATACTCCCTTGAACAATGCAAGCCCACCACACCAGCTCCCGTTGTTCAATTTCGATGATATGGATATGAACATCGATGACTCGTTCGACCAGTGGTCGTTTACCGCTCTTGGGCCTATTATGGTACAGCCGTCGAGTGACGAGGCACGAGCTGCTGACGAGGGAAATGAAGCCCCGACTTCTCCTCCGGCCCTCAATCGGTCGGCTGCCTATGCCAGGTATCTT